>JAWZYV010014301.1:0-175685 GCA_038373885.1 Cheiracanthium punctorium
GGACTGGGACAAGAAACTCCCCCTCTTCCTGCTGGCCTATAGGAGCGCCGTCCATGAGACTACCGGCTTCACACCTTCTCAGATGCTGTTCGGCAGAGATATTCGTCTTCCCGCCGATCTAGTGTTCGGCCGCCCTCCAGATGCGCCTTCATCGCCAGAGGAGTACGTGGAAAATCATCGGGCACGGTTTGAAGACGTGCATCATTTTGCTCGGGAGCGGATCAACCTGAACACGGAAAAGATGAAGACTCGCTACGACACGAAGGCTACGGAACACGAGTTAACACAGGTGACAAAGTTTAGCTATGGAATCCTACTCGACGGAAAGGCCTGTCTCCCAAGCTGCAATCGCCGTGGGACGGTCCTTACACAGTCCTAAACTGGCTGAATGACGTCATCGTACGGATTCGTAAGTCACCAAACTCGAAGCCAAGAGTTGTACATTACGATCGGCTAGCCATCTACCGCGGTGGTAATTAGTTATTTGACTATCAGACCATGGTCACTATGGCGTAATTCCTCCTTTCTTTCAACTCTCATTTCTTTCCTGTCTTTCTCTTCTCTTCCTCTTTCGTCAACTTTCTTTCACTCACTACTTACGCCAAGTTTAGTGTACACATTTGTAATATATTGGTTTTTATTAATGTGTATTTGTTTATTACATTGATTGCTTATTAGTGTAATTGTTTATTATGTCTATTATTTATTTATTAGAGTGTATTTGCTTACTGTGTTTATTGATTATTTGCTTAAATTATGTTGTTAAGATTTGGTTAACGGTTGGACACTGTATATGTTTGTGTGACCTCCTAACTGGGGATTGTACTGCCCGGGACGTGCAGTCCTTGGGAAGGGGGCAATGTTACGAATTTTTGGAGCAACCCGCTGCTCTGTGGCTTAAAATGGTTTAAAATTCGTATTCTACGCTTCAAATAGATAAATTTTGCTTTTTGTTGCATCAAAATCGGCCAATTAGAACCAGAGATATGGAGGTTTCGCTTTCCCATATGTTTTTCTATGGGGCTTCTAGAAATCTCGAGAAATATTAGTCCTAGGGCTTCGATCTCTTCACATTTGGGGACTTATTTTTGGCGCCAAATTTGGCGATATTTCATCAAAAGTCGCCAAGCTTGGCAACTTTTGGTCACTTCGCGCGATTTTCCCAATGGGGCCTGGAAGTTGTTTTTCCTGCATTAAAAACGCATAATAACCTAACATTTCTCTTCTATGACGTAATCAGAAGTCCCGCTTTATCTAGAATCTTCGAGGAATATACTTTTCTAGAAACTGCTCGCAGCTTCTGCCTCCTCTATAAATTCCACCAGCGCGCTGCCCCGACAGTTTAGTGCGAGTTGAACACTCAATGTGTGAAGAGCTCAGTGAGAGTACGCTTGCTTTGTGAATTGATAGTGCTATAGAAGCTGTGTTTTAGCTTGCTTTATGAAGCTGTTTTTAAAATGCTGTGTGTAAATTCTTCATTGCTGTGTCTTAAGGGATTGTGTACAATATCCCTAGAATATTTCCACTGAATTTTTGCCTGTGAAAGTGACTTATTTTTGTGTGAGAAATACAGCATTTGTGAGAGCTTCTGATCTAAGCGGATTGTTAAAAGCACGTTACTGCTAGATTGTGCTTGTGAATTGTGTACAGCTGATTGTTCTACGAAGTTCTAGAAGCAATAAAGTTTGTGTTCCATCCTTACAAGTGACTTTTTACTTGAACTTTTTGCACCAACAGGACTTTAGAACGACGAACCCCAGGAGTAGCAGAATAACTCCGCAACATTTGGTGTCAGAATCGGGATTCTAAGGAAAGACTTTAATTTTCCAGTTTATGGTTTTGACTAGACGAAAAATGGAAGAACAACTGCAAAAACTCATGGAGATGATGAAGAAGATGAAATCCGGACAAGACGAGATGAAAGCTGATTTAGAGAAGAAAATTGAAGCCGGACAAGACGAAATGAAAACCGGATTAGAAGAGATGAAAACCGGACAAACCGATTTAGAAAAGAAAATTGAAGCCGGTCAAGAAGAAATGAAATCGGGATTGGAGAAAATGGAGACTGCTTTGGGAAAATTAGAGAAATTCGAAAAGAGTGTGCAGGAAAATCAAGATAATGGAGAGAAGAATGTCGCTCCTAGAAGAGAGTCAAGAGAAAAACATGAAAGAATTACGTGAAGAATTTAATAATAAAATTGAGGAAACGATCGAGAACAAGTTGGAAGACAAACTGGACAATTTAGTAAAGCTGGGAAAGGTACCTGAAAAATCAGGTTATCTTCACACCGCCCAGCAGTGAAACTTACTACCTATGACGGAAAGACTCCCTGGGAAGCCTACAAGACCCAATTTTTAATCGTCGGCAAAGCCAATGGTTGGAGCGAGTCCGAAAAAGCGAACCAACTGGCCGCTTCCCTTAGCGGAGATGCAATTAACGTATTGCAAACTATTGGAGCGACGAAGATAGGAGACTTTGATGCCCTCGCAAGTGCCTTGGAGATGAAATTCGGAGAGAAGTGCCAGAAAGAATATAGTAGAATACAACTTAAGTCAAGGATTCAAAGGCATGGCGAGACCCTCCAAGAGCTGGCTTCCGACATAGATAGGCTGTGTCATCTAGCCTATGGCAGTTATCCTGATAATATTCGAGAAGACGTTGCAGTGCAACATTTTATTGAAGGCTTCTTGGACTGTGAACTTCAGAAAGCATTGATCTTAGCGGATTATAAAGATCTCAGGACAGCCCTCGTATTCGCCTTGAAGCTAGAGGCAGCTCAGCTGGCCGTAAGAAAAGAGCGGCATAATGTTAGAGCTGTGTCATTCCAGAAGCCTACGGATGAAGAAATGGAGAGATTAGAGAATAAATTAAAGATCCTGGAAAATCTCGTGGAACGACAAGAACAGTCAGAGCCAAGAAAAGTGAAATGTTGGAGGTGCAACAGCGAGGGGCATTTACGAAAATACTGTGACGCACAAAAGAACTCTCGTCGTAAAGATCGCAGTTATCAATGCACCAGAGAAGCCCATGAAGGAAGACAGAAAAGAGACGACTGTCAGGAACAGAGGCTGAGGGATATTCAAAAGCCTCGTTTGAAAGTCTTACAGATTTCATCAGTGAATGGCGGCAGTGATGGACTATTTGTACTCGGATACGTTAATGGTTCCCCATGCCACATGGTGATTGATACTGGAGCGAACGTAACCATTATAAGGACGGATCTGGCCAAGAAATTAAACTTGAAGATTATCTGGACTCCGCCCTCGCTGACCCTCCAGACTGTGACAGGTGACAAGATCGAAGTGGGCGGAAAAGCGCAAGTAGAAATTACGTTTGGAAATGCCAGATACGACCATGTGGTATATGTCGCCAATATTACAGACTCTTTTATTCTCGGACTGGACTTTTTAAAATCACACAAATTTAACTTGGACTTTAAGAATAATGAGCTTCGTTCAGACTCAGAAGAAATAGCTGCGTTCGATATTAAAAATGAAACTATTTTACCTGTTCAGCAAATAATAGCCCAGACTGATATCACTCTACCTCCCAGAACTGATTCAATAATTTCTGGAACAGTAAAAGAAAGCAATAAATTCCGTTTTGGATTAATCGAACACCCAAACAATAGTGATTCCGTCAGAGGAGTACTTGTGGGAGCAACACTTGTGGACTTGTCGAGAACAGAAATTCCAGTTAGAGTAGCAAATGTGACGGACAAGTCGAAGGTGATAAAGAAAAATGAAGTGTTGGCGACATGCACTCCTGTTACCTGCATTAATAAGAACATCAGCCAAACGACAGCTAAATCTTCCGAGTGCCTGATGAAGGAATTAATATAAGACGTGGAGTTAACGGCAGAACAGAGAAGCGCTGCGGAGAAAGTAATAGCTGAATTTGAAGATCTCTTCTCTCGCACTTCCGGTGACTTTGGCCGTACGAGGTTAACCCATTTATGCCTAGCGTCCCTTTTTTGGGACGGCATTTTCGCTAGTAGTCGAAAACGTTATTTATTTTTCCTAGCCTTTATTCATGAGTATTGAGCCTCAACTCTACAAAATATTTAACATGACCAAGTAGTATGTTGATATTTCAATTTTTATGCATAATGATTTTAAAAGAAATCATCCCTTGTTCAAGAAGTTGACATCAGAAATTTATCTATTATTTCTGTTATCAGTAAAAATCGAAGAAAGTCGCAAAAATATCCAGTCACAAATGGGTTAACGCAGCATAGAATAGACACAAGCAGCCATTCTCCCATCAAGTCCCATCCTAGGCGGCTGCCGTTTGCTAAGCAAGAACAGGTGAACAGACTTTTAGAGGAGATGCAGCGTGATGACGTCACCGAGCCATCGACTAGTCCGTGGGCCTCGCCGATTGTTTTGGTCCGAAAGAAAGATGGGTCCATCCGGTTCTGCGTTGACTACAGACGTCTGAATGACATTACCAAGAAAGACAGCTACCCTCTTCCCAGGATAGACGACACATTGGACACTTTATCGGGAAATGAATGGTTCTCCACTCTGGATCTCAAGAGTGGCTAGTGGCAAGTAGAAATCCATCCCGATGACCGTGAGAAGACTGAGTTTACCACGGGACAAGGATTGTGGCAGTTCAAAGTTTTGCCTTTTGGACTCTGCAACGCACCTGCTACATTCGAGCGTCTAATGGAGACAGTGTTGAGAGGACTTTCTTACGAAGCATGTCTCCTTTATTTGGACGATATCATCATCGTCGGAAAGACTTTCGAAGAGCATCTGGAGAACATTCGAAAGGTACTGCAGAAATTAAAAGAGGCAAACTTGAAACTAAGTCCATCGAAGTGCAATGGACGATATCGATGTGACGTCATTTTTCATCCAACACGTGACCCTGAACCAATCAGCTGCGAAAGTAGACTTTGCTTACACGCAATTCTTCAATCTGATTGGTTCAAATGTATATTTTCCACCAACACGTTATCGAAATAGCCTCGTATCGATATCCTCCATTTGTTTCGTCGGGAAGTACGTTACCTCGGGCACATAATATCCGCCCACGGAGTCCGAACCGATCCGGAAAAGACGTCCGCAGTCAAGAACTGGAGTCGTCCGGAGAATATCCATGACTTGCGAAGTTTTCTCGGTCTGTGTACTTACTATCGAAAATTCGTGAAGGGTTTTTCTCAAATTGCAAGACCTCTTCAAAAATTGACCGAGACTGGACAGAAATTTCTATGGACTGAGGAATCTGAGGACGCATTCAACGAACTGAAGATGGCTTTAACCCTTTGAGGCGCAACCCTTTCCCAATGCTGAAAAAAGGGCAGCTGTTGCCATCGCTCGACTTAACTACCAGCAAGATGGCGGACGATCGAAACGTTCATCGCGTGCCACAGATCTAGAGACCCTTTTTTTTTGACGCAGCTGGCTGTGCGCGAGCACAGCCAGCTGCGTCAAAAAAAGGGTCAAAAAAAGGGTCAAAAAAAAGGGGGTCAAAAAGGGTCAAAAAAAGGGTCAAAAAAAGGGGAGAGTATGCTTAAAATGGTTTAAAATTCGTATTCTACGCTTCAAATAGATAAATTTTGCTTTTTGTTGCATCAAAATCGGCCAATTAGAACCGGAGATATGGAGGTTTCGCTTTCCCATATGTTTTTCTATGGGGCTTCTAGAAATCTCGAGAAATATTAGTCCTAGGGCTTCGATCTCTTCACATTTGGGGACTTATTTTTGGCGCCAAATTTGGCGATATTTCATCAAAAGTCGCCAAGCTTGGCAACTTTTGGTCACTTGGCGCGATTTTCCCAATGGGGCCTGGAAGTTGTTTTTCCTGCATTAAAAACGCATAATAACCTAACATTTCTCTTCTATGACGTAATCAGAAGTCCCGCTTTATCTGGAATCTTCGAGGAATATACTTTTCTAGAAACTGCTCGCAGCTTCTGCCTCCTCTATAAATTCCACCAGCGCGCTGCCCCGACAGTTCAGTGCGAGTTGAACGCTCAATGTGTGAAGAGCTCAGTGAGAGTACGCTTGCTTTGTGAATTGATAGTGCTATAGAAGCTGTGTTTTAGCTTGCTTTATGAAGCTGTTTTTAAAGTGCTGTGTGTAAATTCTTCATTGCTGTGTCTTAAGGGATTGTGTACGATATCCCTTGAATATTTCCACTGAATTTTTGCCTGTGAAAGTGACTTATTTTGTGTGAGAAATACAGCATTTGTGAGAGCTTCTGATCGAAGCGGATTGTTAAAAGCACGTTACTGCTAGAATGTGCTTGTGAATTGTGTACAGCTGATTGTTCTACGAAGTTCTAGAAGCAATAAAGTTTGTGTTCCATCCTGACAAGTGACTTTTTACTTGAACTTTTTACACCAACCGGACTTTAGAACGACGAACCCCAGGAGTAGCAGAGTAATTCCGCAACAATATGTTCCGCGGGCTGTATCAAAAGCCAGTGGCGGCCCGTGGTCAAAAATGTTAGTGCAGCCGGAAACATATGACCCCCCCCGCCCTAGGAATGGAAAATCTTTGTTACTGAATTCGAAAGCTGGCGGGTTAAGCTCTCATCCAGGAAAAAAAAAAAAAGAAATTACATAAAAAATGTAAGAGATCCTATTTTACTTCCATAAAATGGACATAAATTTCAACCAACCGCTCCTATCCTCCAAATTGCATTAATCCGTGTCTGATTCGAAGTTTCCTGAGAATTTTCTTTTGTAATGATAACTTGAGAAGAAAAGAAAGAAGAAAAAAAAAAGAAAACTTACTTATTTTTTATAAGTCAAATCAATCCTCTTTTCTTTTAAACTTGCGAATCAGTCAGTGATGTCCTCATAAAAGGGCGTTGCTTTAATTCAGATATCATTAATTTTAAAAGCTCTTTAAAATTCCCCATGTTTAAAGAATTTTCTCGCTCGCCATGTCCTCTTAATGCCAGTTCTTGCTTACTTAAAAACAATACTGCTTTGATGGGTAATTGCATGAAGCGTCTATTCAGGCTTACCTTCTTGATAAATTCAGTAATATAAAGTCGAGAGTTTTCCTTTAATGCGTCAGCAATTTAGCTCCCACTTCTTATCAACTCCTTAAATTTTAAAGAATTTTTTAAATGCTCGATTGAGCTTTCATGTGTTTTACGTGCTCGTGTGATGGTGGTTAATCCATCCTATCCAGTACCATTCCAAACGGTCTTTTTTATCTCAACGATTACACACGACCAACAAAACATTTTTTTGTAAATAAAAACTGCCCCATAGCCATGAGAATAGTGCATATCATGAGAAATGGAAGCTACGACCATGCTGAGACGAACCTGCTTTTTTCTTATGAATGGACAATTTTGGTGTCGGTCTATTTTCTTTTAGTGGCTGTCGTTTATTATCTTCTTTCCATGTGTTAAACGGCGTTTGAAGCAATACGCAAACTGGATAATAACGGGACTCCTTGTTTCAAAACGGTTAAATTATAGATTCCAATAACACATGGACACAGTAACAAATAAGACTAAAAACTTTCAACCTTCCCAGACAAAAACAACAAAAAAAAACTATTGTTTCCGTTAGAATGGGCTAGAACAGCGGTTCTCAACCTTTTAACGTCGTGCCCCCCCCCCCCAACAAAGGCTAACTTACAGTGGGCTCCCCCCCTCAGCATACATTGAGATTTTTAATCTTTAATAATGAACATTTTAAGCGAAAATGGATATTCTTTGAGTAAAAATGCGAATAAATAAGATGATTTTTAAAAAAAATACATCCTGCTCTATAGTTTGCCCTATTGCTCTATAGTTTTTCTCGTTCCCCCCTGCAAAAGTTCTGCGGGGGGCGCGCCCCCCTCAGGTTGAGAAACGCTGGGCTAGAACATATATTCTGTGTCTGTATTCTCTCCCTCACTTATCGTCCGAGCCAATCAGTTCGTCGAATTCACGAGTGCTGCAAAAGACAGAAACCCTTTCTTCGGCTGCGTCTTAGCTAAAACACCCTATGCTATCCTAAGCCGGAGAAACTGCTTACGTACTCGTTACCATGGCAACGGTGCTGCCAATTCCTTAATCAGCGCGGAGGCCTCGGCTGTACCA
This sequence comes from Cheiracanthium punctorium, assembly GCA_038373885.1. Lineage (NCBI taxonomy): Eukaryota > Metazoa > Arthropoda > Arachnida > Araneae > Cheiracanthiidae > Cheiracanthium > Cheiracanthium punctorium. The sequence continues at coordinate 8,060 of JAWZYV010014301.1, forward strand.
ACGATTTTCGCAGTTGAATTGCGGGAAGATTAAAGGGGTTTTTTTCTGAATGAGAGATCCGGCCGTTACTACAATAGGTTTTTTTGAGATTTTTTTTTAAATTTGCGATAGGAATTCCATAATTCTAATCTGAATTTAAGAAAGTTAGTAGAATAAATTATTTTAAAGTATGTGCTGATAATTTCAAGTGAAGCCCGGCTGTACTTGCTGTATCCCACGAGCCGCAACTGTCAAAAGCCGTGGTGGGCCACATCTGGCCAGCGGACCAGGGGTTGCTCATGTTGTGTATTAGACCAATGTAGATATGAAATATTAGGTAACAGTTTGATAATGAATGTATAATTTTCAAATTTGACTTATAATTTTTTTTTAGAAATGTAGTGAAATGTCACACCAATTCGTTAAACATTTCTCAATAAATTTGAAAAAAAAAGTCAAATTTGAAAAATATACAATCATTGTCTATCTGTTATCCCACATTCCATTTCTACAATGGCACAACATATGCATCTAAAGTAAATTTAACAGATAACAGTTATGTTAACTAAATGTTATAAGCATACAATGGACAAATGTTAAAAATAACCAATTACTAACAGTCGGATAACAGTATGACAACATAGTGTTTTTACGCTGCCCCAACGTACGAAATCATACGTTAGCCCAACGCATGCATTCATACGTTAGCCCAACGGTTGGAACGCATACGTAAGCCCAACGCATGCATTCATACGTTAGCATAACAGTTAGAACGGTTATTTCGGCAAAACGTTAGAGCATACGTTGGCCTAACGTAAGAAATAACCAGTTGTCAACCTTTGGATAACCGTAAGCCAACGTGTCATTTCAACGTTGCCCCAACGTATGTGTGCTAGCTGGGTCAGAGCAAGTCCTGCTGCGTATAGTGGCTAGCACACTCATCTGTGAAGTCCATGATTAAGGGTTCGAATCTGAAGCGGGACAAGTACATAAAGGTTGGTTTTAAAAAAGAATTAGGTGCGAGTATTTTTACAAAATTCGTTATTAAGATGTAATGATGAATTTAAATTAAATATTACATAAAATTATTAAATGGTTTTTGTTGATGTCCAGGATTCGACCGTCAAAGGTCTATCCCAGACAGCACATCAAACTTGCAGCAATCTCTATTTATCAAGTCAATAAGCTTGAAAATTCCAGTCGTGTAAGCTTGATGCAAGCTTGAATCAAGTGTTCTAGTTTACACTTGCCCAGCTTGCAAGCTGGGAAACCTTGACAAGCTTGCTATTCAAGCTTGAATCAAGCTTTACATTTCAAGCTTAAATTTTTTTTTTCTAAATACACGGGGCGCCTGCGCCACACATACTTTATTTTTCCGCGTATTTTCCACCTCTGTGCTGTAATTTAAGTTATTTTAATCTGTTTCCATCGAGTGTCCGTGGCTAGAATAGAACCCGGGACCTTTCGATTCGTAGCCGAGCGCGTTATCCATTCAGCCGTCGGAGCATTGTGCAGCTATGACTAAAGTTTGAAGTGAATTATTAAGCGGTTTTCTGGCCAGATTGATAAGTGGGCGATATGTTATTTGTTTTTTTTATTTTTCCATGGGATGCATCAAAATTAAAATAATTTTTATTTATTATGTGTGATTTAGAGACTCTACTAATAGGGAAATTAACATAATATAAACTTAAGAGCAAAACATGTTTTAAAACTTTCGCAACACTCATGGCCAAAATCGAGACAAACGACTGATTTTGAAATCAATTTCGTAGTATAATTATATTTTATGTTGAAGAATTTCCATATTTGGAAATATAGAATGGGTTTACTTACTTGTCACAAATTTTGTGTTAAGTAATCTGAAATCAAAGGAACAGATAGTTAAACGTTACTTCGAAATGCTATATCACAGTTGCTAACATAACATGTATGGAATACAAACACTTTAGTCATTTTTGTAAATATTTCTTATAATAACAAATAATTGAAAAATTTTGCTATTTTTTAACGCTAAAAATTCTCTTTACAAATGTGGTTAGTTATTTTCCTACATATATTGGTATACTATATCGATATAGAGCATTTCGAAGAATTAAAAATAAGTTTAAATTAATTTATACAAATGTAAATTTGAATTATTTTCATTGTTCATACTTTATAATTAAAAAAATTATTTGGGGATAATACCGTAAGCGGGTGTCCATCGCCAAGGAAGATGCGTCGCCAAAGCTTACTATATGTTGTAAACAGTCCTGAAAGCGTTGCCAATCGAGATTAGCTAATCGGCAACCCTTCCGGCTGAGCTGTGTTGTTTTATGATGTCATGAGAAACTAATGTGTTTGAAGGAATTATATGATTGGTTGAAGGAATTTTAAGGCGTTTAACTGGAAATATAACTGAACTTGAATTACCCGGGAATGGAAGTTGTGTCGTCTGCTGCAGTTTTGTATTTTATAATGGTTATTTTTGAAAAGTGGAATTTTTGCTTGTTTTTATATTTAATGTAGATAATTTGGGTAGAGCTATGATGAAAGTTGTTCCTTTATACGTTGAGTTGTTTCTATTTTTTTATCAAGTGAAATTCGACAAAAATTTGAAAATGTTTGTTGTGAGTTGTGAAGAATATGAATCGAGCGTATGTTGAGGTACAGTTGTTATGCTTATTTCACTGCTTTTGATGGAATTATTTGGTGGTGAATGGACGTCGTTCATGAATAAAATTTGAGGTATGTGGTGCTTTTATTTATTTAAATGTTTATTCCTTGCTTTACGGTACACCGGTGTATAGTTGAGAATATTTATGGTCTTATGTTTTTATAATTATGTAAGGTTTTTAGTATGGTATGTTATTTTTTGTGAATTGGGATGAAAAAATAAAAATTTTTAAGGTTTTAAGAGGGATGGTTAATTTTTTTTTTTTGTTATCTGGGTTTGCTTCCGATTTACAGAATTCCCGTACAATTTTTAGGTTAAATATGAATACATATGTAAGGATTTTTGAATTTGTGATCAGATTTGATTCTATTCTGATTAATAGTGTAAATGTTGTGTGTTTTGAAGGTATATTAAATTGCAAAAATCATGTGGGGGGGGGAAGTAGTCGGTTTATTATAGTTGTTTTCTGTTATTTATAAAGAGTGTTTTTAACATTTTATAAAAATATTTGCAGTGTATTTTTCTTGAAATCACGTGCACTATTCAGGTTAAATATGATACAGTAAATAAGTATTTTTGAGTTGTTTGTGTGTTTAACTTCTGAATTTTTTTTTATCCTTTGTAATTTTATTTTGAAATTACAAAAGTATAAAATGTAAGATTTTTGGGCCCTAAAATCTGTAGGCCCTGGGCAGTTGCGCAGTTTGCCCTGCCGGTAATATGGCACTGGTAATAGAAAACCCATCCCCGTTAAAACGTATCTTTTACGAACTTTCAACAAATTTGAGGACGCTAGACAATTAATGTCCATTCTCTTTGACAGATGGCGCCATCATCGCACTTTGCAAGTGAAAATCCAGCTTAAGCCAACCTTGCATTGCCAAGCCAAATCTCAAGCTTGATTTGCTGTGCTGTCTTATATGCAAGCTTATATGCAAGTCTTATGTGCTGTCTTATATGCAAGCTTATGTGCTGTCTGGGATAAATAGACAAACACATCCATTATTACGTCCATATGCATGTCTATAAGACGTCATATGGGCGTCCTATAGTGCCATATTGACGTAAAACGGACGTGAATTGAACGAATACTGGATAAAGTAATTAAAAAACTTTGTAAAAAACACACATAAGAAGTAAAAGGAAAAAGGATACGCGTTTCGTTCAAAAATTGTTTTGAACTCCTTCAGTCCAAGTCCTTCCACGTAAAGAACACAGGGAACTGAAAAGAGAAAAAAACAAGCAAGATGTTGCCACAAGGGGCAAAGAAAAGTCGAACAAAACCACGGAGAGGGGAGAAAAAAATTAAAAAGGGGGATAGAAAGGAAAGGAAAGAAGCACAAAAAATACAGAAATGAATCCATACATAAAACAAAAAAACAGAAAAGAAATAAGCAAGAAAAAGCACACGAAGAAGGAAGGAAGAAAAGAGAGAACAAAAGTGAGTGTTAATAGTCCAAATAAACAAAACAACTGAAAAAACACTCAAAATACTGGTGTTAAACGATAAAGTAATTAAAAAACTTTGTAAAAAACACACATAAGAAGTAAAAGGAAAAAGGATACGCGTTTCGTTCAAAAATTGTTTTGAACTTCTTCAGTTGTTTTGTTTATTTGGACTATTAACACTCACTTTTGTTCTCTCTTTTCTTCCTTCCTTCTTCGTGTGCTTTTTCTTGCTTATTTCTTTTCTGTTTTTTTGTTTTATGTATGTATTCATTTCTGTATTTTTTGTGCTTCTTTCCTTTCCTTTCTATCCCCCTTTTTAATTTTTTTCTCCCCTCTCCGTGGTTTTGTTCGACTTTTCTTTGCCCCTTGTGGCAACATCTTGCTTGTTTTTTTCTCTTTTCAGTTCCCTGTGTTCTTTACGTGGAAGGACTTGGACTGAAGGAGTTCAAAACAATTTTTGAACGAAACGCGTATCCTTTTTCCTTTTACTTCTTATGTGTGTTTTTTACAAAGTTTTTTAATTACTTTATCGTTTAACACCAGTATTTTGAGTGTTTTTTCAGTTGTTTTGTTTATTTGGACTATTAACACTCACTTTTGTTCTCTCTTTTCTTCCTTCCTTCTTCGTGTGCTTTTTCTTGCTTATTTCTTTTCTGTTTTTTTGTTTTATGTATGGATTCATTTCTGTATTTTTTGTGCTTCTTTCCTTTCCTTTCTATCCCCCTTTTTAATTTTTTTCTCCCCTCTCCGTGGTTTTGTTCGACTTTTCTTTGCCCCTTGTGGCAACATCTTGCTTGTTTTTTTCTCTTTTCAGTTCCCTGTGTTCTTTACGTGGAAGGACTTGGACTGAAGAAGTTCAAAACAATTTTTGAACGAAACGCGTATCCTTTTTCCTTTTACTTCTTATGTGTGTTTTTTACAAAGTTTTTTAATTACTTTATCGTTTAACACCAGTATTTTGAGTGTTTTTTCAGTTGTTTTGTTTATTTGGACTATTAACACTCACTTTTGTTCTCTCTTTTCTTCCTTCCTTCTTCGTGTGCTTTTTCTTGCTTATTTCTTTTCTGTTTTTTTGTTTTATGTATGTATTCATTTCTGTATTTTTTGTGCTTCTTTCCTTTCCTTTCTATCCCCCTTTTTAATTTTTTTCTCCCCTCTCCGTGGTTTTGTTCGACTTTTCTTTGCCCCTTGTGGCAACATCTTGCTTGTTTTTTTCTCTTTTCAGTTCCCTGTGTTCTTTACGTGGAAGGACTTGGACTGAAGAAGTTCAAAACAATTTTTGAACGAAACGCGTATCCTTTTTCCTTTTACTTCTTATGTGTGTTTTTTACAAAGTTTTTTAATTACTTTATCGTTTAACACCAGTATTTTGAGTGTTTTTTCAGTCGAATACTGGATGTTTAATGGACATGTCAGCTTGTCTATATGACGTTTTCTGGGCGTGTTCTGGACAAGTTTGTGCTATCTGGGACCCTCTATGGGCCGAAATTCATCAAAGCGTATTTTCGAGGTATTGGGCTATTTCAAACGACTCTGAAGTGATATATGCTGTTAAGAGTTACAAAATGAATTTCTCCAGTAAAAGAAGTGTCTTTATCATTTATAGTTTTGCTACAGGAACACTCAAAAGATTTCCAATACATTACGGTCAATAGCAATTTTAGGGGCATTTATCCATTTCAAGCACAATACCGTCCTACCCTATAAGTTAGGTAATGGTCCGACCACGGTCACGTGCCTCCCTCAAGAACTACGCCAAAAGTTGCCAAGCTAGGCGACTTTTGTTGTACGTGTGCATGCATTTACTCTCAAATCTCAAAAAAATTTTAGTCGTAAAATGTTGAGATTTCATACATAAGATTTTTGTTACATGTAGTTGTGCATCTGGATTTTCGTTCCAATCTACTGGAGAGTTTATTTACAGGACTACCGAAAAGAATTTCAATACTTTAATGTCTATGGACATCTTCAATATAATTTAACTGTAGGCAGTCATTGTTTGGTCCATGCCCAAAATCTCGCTGCCTGTCGTCGACTTTTGCGAGTTTTTCCAAAATATCGCCAAATTTGGCGATAATCAGTCATTTTGTCCATGGCCAAAATATCGCCCTTTGTCATCGTTCTGGGCGAGTTTTGTCGATATATCGCCATATTTGGCGATAGTCTGACGGTGGCGGTGGTTTCAGTTAGGTTGACAGATGCGCGATGAGACTGCTTCACGCTTCGCCTGCCTATTATTTCCAAGGACATAACCACTGTGCCATGTTGAAGCTACTTCATACTTGGAACCGACATATAAAATCTTGGTGGTTTCGTGTGTGAGAGAGAGAGTAAAAGCACACTCAAGTGCGTAAATAAATATGGAAGAATTTCAGATTTTTCCTTTTTTATTATTAATTTATTACATGTAGAAGAAGCTCCTAAAACATTAACCAAGTAGCAATTCCTTAAATTTTCTTTTCAATATGTGCATGGATGAAGAAACATTTCAAAATATTTATAGATAAAGATACATACTGTTTAAACAAAAAAATTAAAAATTGAGCATTTTTGACAGTTTTAATGCCCATTTAATTGTATGGACTATCGCTTTAAATCGCTCTGTGGCAAGTATAACACCAGCTCCACGGCGGAGAAAATGCCAACTACCGTGTATTCGCAGTTTCCTATAGAGCATTTCGACGGACGGATCCTCTCTGCGATCGGTCGCCGTCTTGCGTGACAGCTTGGGGGTTCAAAAAAAGTATTAAATTTAATTTTTTGGATGATTGTGATGGATGGAATTTGTTAGTCAGACCTTCGACTTTTGTGTCCCAGGTGGCGTTTAATATTTTAAAAAGCTTAACATATAATATTTTAATGATATTTCAAGCGACTTTTTCCGCTGGTACTGCGTTCGGAAAGACAACATTATGTACGGGAATGAACACAACGCTTGTTTTAAGATTCGGCAGGTTATTCGGATTACTGTTTGTTTACAAATATCATTGTTGTGCAAGCGAAATTTTCTTACGTTGTGTGAGATTTATGCAATAAAGTTTTGTTTTTGAATTATAATTCATCGGATATGCTGTATGCCCCCAAAAACATCAAATTCCATTAATATTAAAGAAGTGTTTATTTAAATTCCTATTACGATGTATTCAGATTGTTTTTTTCTTTTATAAAAAATAATATGTACTGTTTGTTATTATTATCATAGTGTTCTTTTAAATATGTAACGCCTGTAAAATAAGACCATTTATCCCATTAATAAAAAAAATGTAACAAATGCATCGCATAACATATTTGTACATGTAATTAATCTAAATATGAATTAAAAAAATAATCCAATAAATCAACTAAATTAAAGACGTAGACTAATTAATTTAATCTTTACTTAGTTGCATAATTATTTAAATTGACAGTAAACATGAGTGCAAAATGTAAATTTATAATTCCATTATGTTACATAAAGCTTCTGCCTTTTTATTATAAGATGGAAAACATTTCTGTTTCGTAATGTTAGCTCATAAAACTTTACTAAACAATTCTACAATTACATTTTTGAATTTTGTTTCAAATTAGAACAGAAATCAAAAGCTGGAACTCTGACCCTGCATTTCTTTTTTCTGGGTGAATTTTTACATATTAGGCAAAACCCAGTAAAGCTCATGAATACTTTGCTCCGAAGCCCAACACTAGTACATTAATTCATAAATTTTCCCCTTTTCAAGCACAAACTGATTTTAGCAGACAAGACAAATCATATTCGCTTCACCTCGACCAGATTTGAGATTCCTGAGACCACCAGAATTTGGGTGTTTTCTGTATAATGTTTATATTTCTGCCTGCTAATTTCCGACTATTTAATTTTATATCACTGTTCTGTGAAATAATTATTATATGGGAAAATCTTTAAATTATTGTTATTTTTATTAAATGTGCTACCAACCCCATATTGCAGGGGTTTGCAGTTCGCTACTGAGTATTAACATAAGAATATTAAGGCTCCGGCACCTTTTTTTTGCTAGAAATTAAGCCCTGGAGCAATTAAATGTTTTCTCATTGAAAAATTTCTTTCATTAATTTCCAAAAAGTTACACTTTTTGTATATAACCCGCATACAAAAATATCCCCAATCAGTAAAATGTGCTCCATATTCTGATGAGGTGATGTACAAAATTTGAGAATTATATCCCAAAAAGTGTCAAAGGTATGAAGATAATGAGTACTGACTTAAACCAATTTTCAGTAGCTCTTGAAAGGAAAAAAATCACATTTTAAGGGTCATACAGATATTATGAAAGAATATTTTACATTCAAATTCAAGTATAGACCCCAGTCACCTTTGTTTATAGATATTCCTTAAGACGTTATATGATGAAAGGCTGAAATTTTGTACATCACCTCATTTGTGCATGGTCTAGGAATTCTTTTGTAAGGTAGTTCTAAGAAATTTAGAAAAGTGTAACTCTGTGAAAATTAACAAGAGGAATTTTCTCTTAACAGTCTTTTTTTTTTTTAACCTTATTTTAAACATTTATTCAATTCACACTGCCTAATTATCTTTAATAGATAAAGAATTAAAGTATGTTATCACTTTCTAGGGGCACTGTACGTGTGTGTGTGTCTATACAATTTATAAACACTAATATTTTTACTTCCTTGTATGACGGACAAAGAAATAATGTGATCACAAAAAGAATTCGGTATCCAGATTTTGACTACCTCTAAATTTATTGAGTTTTTGCTTGACATCTCATTGTACACATGTATGCGTGTTCATATAAATTCATGTACAACCCATTCTGACTGACGGCAAGACCATTTTGATCAGTGTTTTCCTGGCGTCTGTTCGTATGTACGTATTATGTAACTCGCCTATCTCAAAAACTGAGTCGTACAGTGTTGAAATTTTAAATTTAGGATTGTTTTAACATCTACATCTATACATTATGCTCTATAGGCAAAAATTCATGAAAGTGTAATTTAGAGATATTATGTCAAATGAATCACAAGGATCACTCTAGAAATGAAAAAGGGCAGGGTACACATTACAGAAAAAGGGCAGTGTTTGGGAAAAGGTCATATCATATCACACAAAAAGGGCAACTTTTGTAATTATTGTCTACAAACACATAAGGGTAGCTTTTATAAACATACTTTTATGTCCGAAAATGTGTTTTCTTAATAGCAATTTTTTAAGCAAATGATTAAACAAATTTTGAAACCAAATTTTTTCACTTAATGAAATCTACACTTTTACAAAAATTGTGTAAGGCGTCCATTATGCTTTATTTCAACAACAACAACAAAACAAAAAAAGCATAAAAACATTAAATTTTGTAATTGCAAAATAACGGGAATCCGGTTTTGCCGACAAATTTTTCATAATCACGCCAATTTTCGGACCCGAAAACATTCAGTTTTAGATTCAAATTTTATCGTATTTAGCGTCACTGCAACTTTTCTCTCTGTATATATGCTAGTCTGCAACTAGTGAAGGGGAAACGTGACACTTGCCCCAGGCATAGTGCTGTTACGTCAAAATTGAAATGGAAAGAAGGGAGCACCAAAACAAAGGTTTGTTCCGGGCGACTTGACCTATAGTTGCAGCACTATATGCATAACTTTGGAAATATTCTGTAATAAGAACGCCAGTTTAGATAAGACGTGTCCGAGGGAAAAATAAATTGCAAGTGCACAACATAATAAAAAAAGAGGGGGGGGGAACAATAGTATTTACTATCGTGGGTGGCGGCAAAGGATTTTATAAACAGGCAAGAAGTCTTATAATTATTGTTGTGTAATATTCGTAATTACATAATTATAAAATAACTCCCGAGTCTTCAGGGATCGGAAAGAATTTGACACTCTTGCACACATTTTTAATTTCCCAATCGATGAATTCAAAATAGTCTCAATGGCTCTCCCCACTGTGCATTTTCGCACTGTCCATTGGGCTTTTGCCGAGCGCATAGTACAATAAAAATGAACATCCCAGGGGCGCGTGCCCGTGCAGTCGACAAGATTTGCATTCTCGCAATCATCGACGATTTCCTTTTTTTGGAGCGGCTGCAAAATAGACACAAATTTTGTATTGACAGTACCCACTCATATCTCCGCCTAAAATAGCCCTATACATGGGCGCCGGCAGAATATTTCCCAGGGGGGGGGGCAAAGACTACTTTAACATATGGTTACCATGTTGGAAAGAGCAAAAAAGCAAGGGAAAACACTGCATACAAAAAGGGGGGGCATTGCCCCCCCCCTTGCCCTATGTTGCCGGCGCCCATGGCCCTATAGAATAATCATCAATTTAGCCCCTATGCTGACCGGAAATTCGATATTTTCAAGTAGTATTTCCTGACTGCTGCACACCCTGTCAATGAATTAATTTTCCCCTATTCTTTTTAGTACATCGACGGGGAGGAGTGTGTGTGTGTGTGTGGGGGGGGGGTTACCCAGACTTCCGGAATTGCCCTTGTCTTGAACTTTCTGTGCAGCCAGCCGTAAATTTGGATGAATGTGTTTTGAAAATCTGAAAAAATAAACAATTACCAAGTGGTGTTTATTAATTACTTACAGCATTTATAAAACACGGTAAAGCGCCATTTACAGTAGGAAATAATTTATTGTTATGACTACTCTTCTGGATGACAGATTGTTTCTCTAATGAGATATTTTATGACCTCAAGCTACAGCGAATGGTTTTAACCCTCTCCTCAGGTTGGGAGGGAGAAGAGCGGCAACTGAGCAGATGCCCCCCCACACATCATTGATAAGAGAATAAACAAATCAACTTTGTTGTTGTTGGAGAGAGGCTTTTTTGGGGTCTGGCCGAGTGCCAGCAATGGTAACGAGAATCAAAGAGAAGGGGAAACAAGGAGGTGTGGAGAAAAGGAGAGCGGCATTTTGATTGAAAAAAAAAAACAAAAACAAAGAGGGCGGAATTTTATCAAGAAAAAGGGCAAGGAGGGCGGAATTTTATCAAGAAAAGGGGCAAGGAGGGCGGCATTTTACCGGAAAAAGGGCACCAGGGCGGGCCGCCCCCCTGAAACGCTCTGAGTGATCCCTGTGAATCAAAAGTGATATATGTTGTTAAGGATTACAAAATGAATCTTGCCATCAAAAATGGTATCTTTATCATTTACAGTTCTACAGGAGCACTCAGAAAAATTCCAACAAATTACAGCCCATGGCAGTTTTAGAAACATTCATTCATTTCAAGCAGAATAACATCTTACCATATGCTTGGATAATGGTCCGGTGACATTCAGCCACCTCCCTCAAAAACTGCATTAAAAGTCACCAAACTTGGCAACTTTTGGTGTATATATGTATATATTTAATTTGCATATCTCAAAAACTATTAGTCGTAGATTGCTGAGATTTTATATATAAGATTATTGTAACATCTAGTTGTACACCTAGATTTTTTATTCCAATCTACTGGAGAGTTTATTTACAGGACCACCCAAAAGAATTTTGGTACGTGCATGTATCCTGGCAGTCTGCCAAGACGAGCAATTTTTCGCTTTGATAAATCCAGGTTGCATGAAATCATGATGGTTCCGAATACAATTGGCTACAGTTTGCCCGCACATTTTCCGAAAAAATAATTTTGCACGAATGTCTATCAGGATAATATGCAACTACCAGAATTCCAATACATTAATGTCTATAGACATCTTCAAATAGTGGCGTAGCCAGAAATTTTTCATCGGGGGGGGGGGGGGGGTTACTATTGTAACTCACATATATGTATACATGTGTGTGGTGAGCGAGTGAAGAATATACATTTTGTATTGCAAAAATTTCAGGGTGTGTGTGTGTTGTGATCCCTTATCCCCCCCCGCCCCGCCTGTCTTCAATATATTATGTCTGGAGTCGTTCATTGTTTGGTCCATGCACAGAATCTCTCTATTTGTCATCCACCGTGTTGAGTTTTTCCAAAATATCGCTAATTTAACACAGATAATAATTATGCATTTTGCATGACTCTAAAACTTTTAACCGTAGAATGTTGAAATTTTGTATTTAGAACTATTGTAACATCTAACTGTGCTTTTGATTGCTGTGGACTGAGTAATTTATTTACAGGGTTACCCAAAAGACTTAAAATATATTATGGGTCTATAGATACCTTCATTTCATTAAAAAGCTGTGATGAATAACTGTTTCAGCTGTGACTGAAATCTCACTATTGCAAGCTTATTGGCTTTTGTCAAAATATTGCCCAATTAAGTGAAATAAATCTTTAAAATTGAACTCAGCTTGGCGGTAAACTTTAGAATTGCAGTATTTTGTCTCTTTCAAATGAAATAAGTTTAGATGAAGTGCCCCGACAATATTTCTGGTTTAATAGAGGTACAAGGAAGTCATGTGGTGTCCATATCAGATTTATTAGTTCAATGATTTGATATAAAAAAAAAAATCATAATAAAAGGAGTAGTATATAGATTTTTACAGTTATATTCTTCCATGATGATTGTATGTAAGAGAATTTTTTTTCAACATTGTAAATTACAGTGTTACTTGAAAATATGTTTTCACATAATTTACACAGGAACCAGACTACATGCAAGCGATAGATATTAAAAAAATCAGATGTCAGTCAGCCAATTTAAATTACTTTAGAAGTTATTTACAAAAAAATTGAAAGAAAAAAAAAAAGCATCATATTTGACAATATTAGGCTGCATAAAATGATTTAGGTTCTTGAATCTAAATAGCAGATAAGAACAGTATTCATAGAAAAATTGCTACTGGCATATTATCCCAGCACTCAAACAAGACAAGCAATTTCTCACCAAGATAAATGCCGATCACATGAAATTATTAATGGTTTCGAATACGATTGGCAATAGTTTCCAGCACATTTGATGAAAAAATACCTACTTTGTCGGAAATGACCACCGGGATAATACGTAAGTACCAAAAAATCTTCAGAATAATTTCTAATCCTAATATCAGCTGCACGCAGAACAGAGTGGGAATAGTTTTAGGTAAAAGAATAAGGATTTATTTTAACGAAGTACAGTTTAACCATTAAATCATTCCATGGACACGAGAACAACAACAGTATAATCTTGATTTCACGAAGTCAAATAAAAAACAGAAAGAATTGAGATAAGAAGGTGAAATAAATAAGGGTGTCAGTTTAATAGAAAAAACACATTTATTCAAGATATTTAAGTTCCACTCCATACCTAATTTAGAATACTGCGAAAGAATAAAAAGGCTGGTAGCCAAGTTTAGTGATTTTGAAAAAGTAGATTCTATAGTTTTTTTGTTCTTTTTTTTTTTAGCATAAGCAACAATAAGTAATCATACATTAACACATCACATGCCACTTTCAACATAAGAAACTTCCTGTTTTATTTATTTATTATTATTTTTTTAATAAACCAACCACTGGTACAAAACTATTTCTGTAAACAATGTATAAATTGACTTTTTAATCAAAATATGTTTTTAAAAAATAATTAACAAACCAATTCTTTCATGTTTTTTATTGATTTATTCTAATGCATTTTATATGCACATTTAATAACAGAAACCACACCAGAAAATGTTATCCATAGAAAGCATGCACTAAAATTCATGTCAATCTAAGGATAAACCTATCTAGTCATAGTCATAGCTTCAAATTACACTGGAGACAAATTATCCATATATTTAAAAATCATGAAAAAATATCACAATCCTAAACTAGAAACAATATTTGTTTTGCAATTAGAGTTTAATTAGTTGCTGACAGCTTTAAAATTTCTTCCATATTTCTAAATAAATAATGTACATTCTTTCGTGCACGGTCGTGGATTGCTGTCTAAACTGAAACGCCTGTTGCTTACTATTCTGCAGTTTGTTTACATTCTTCACAGTGGGGCTGCGTTCGTAATCCGGAAACCCAATGAACCTCCTCAGATTGCTAAATAATACATTTAAGTAAAGAAATAGCATGCGCAGAACGATGCGCGAAGCTGTCACTCAGCTGACGTCAGAGATACGTCACGTCGAAATGCTCTATTGTTTTCAGTTTCGTCTGGATAGCCGGGGAAGATCGCAGTTAGCCATGCCTCTTCAAATAAAAAACAAATTATGATTCTAATGTTGGCGTTGGCAATGATGAAATTGTCATTCTGGATGTGATCTTCTCTTATTATTTTAATATTTTGAGTCAAAATCAGCTGTACATTCATAATCATCTTCTTTTTATTATTATTATTGCTATCACAAGTACCTAAATTATGATTTTTGCTGCTGAAAATTATAAAGGAGAGATCAAAATTTTGTTTATGATCATGATCCTTACGTGACTATCTACATAATCCGATCCTGACTTTTTGCATTATTGTTCAAAATACTGTTTAATTATTATTATTATTATTTTTTTTTTGCAGATGAAATGATGTTATTCACCTTTTAATTTTTTAATTTTACAGTTTTTTTTTTCCGTAAGTGACATCTGTTTTTTCTTTTATAATCATGGCTCACCAGCCAACAAGTAGTGCTTTAAGGGCATTATCACTTGAATTTAAAAGTCTCCAAGAAGAACCTGTTGAAGGTTTCAGAGTCAAATTAGTCAATGAGGATAATCTTATGGAGTGGGAAGTAGCTCTCTTTGGACCCCCAGAAACTCTGTACGAAGGAGGCTATTTCAAAGTAAGTTCCAGTTTTATCTGGAAGCTATAGTTGCTAATAGTTATGTTATAAACTTATTTGCGTTATTTATACAGGAATATTTCAGCGAAATTTCAATATAAGCGTTTTATTTCAAATCAACTTCCTTGTGCGAAGCGTGACCGAAACTTGGGGATAACATATCGAAATCAAGAGTAGGAAAGATAAGCTTTTCTTTTATGTGCAAACAAATGTTTTGAATAAAAAGTTTTGTGCTAAGTTGTGGGACAATATGCACCCCAACTCTATGCTTATGCTCTCTGGGGACTGAAAATCTTTCGAAACCAGAATTTGTGCATTTTGTCATACTTTTTGATTCATTACAAACAGTAAACTTTTGCTTTTTTTAGAAAGTAATTTTTGCAGCGTATAAAACGTAAAACTAGGTTTGAGAATGTATACCTACTTTTGAATTTTAATAAACATATAATTTTTACCCAGACAGCACATAAGCTTAAATCAAGCTTGACATTTCTTTGAATTTGACACATTAATGCAAGCTTGACAGTTCAACTCATTCTAAGCTGGCAGCAAGCTTGCAGGAGTCAAGTTGAATTGTCAAGCTTAAATACAGCTTGATTTAAGCTTGACAATTGATACTCGCTTGATTTTTCCTTTTTAAAGGAGCGTTGATGGCGCCATCTGTGAAAGAGAATGGACATTAATTGTCTAGCGTCCTCAAATTTGCTGAAAGTTCGTAAAAGATGTGTTTTATTTTATTACCAGTGCCATATTGCCGGCAAGGCAAACAGGGCAACTGCCCAGGGCCTGCAGATTTTAGGGCCCAAAAATCTTACATCTTACACTTTTGTAGTTTTAAAATAAAATTACAAAGGATAAAAAAATTCAGATGTTAAATAATTTTTTTAATTATAAAGTATGAACAATGAAAATAATTCAAATTTACATTTGTATAAATTAATTTAAACTTATTTTTAATTCTTCGAAATGCTCTATATCGATATAACATACCAATATGTAGGAAAATAACTAACCACATTTGTAAAGTGAATTTTTAGCGTTAAAAATAGCAAAATTTTTCAATTATTTGTTATTATAAGAAATATTTACATAAATGACTAAAGTGTTTGTATTCCATACATGTTATGTTAGCAACTGTGATATAGCATTTCGAAGTAGCGTTTAACTATCTGTTTCTTTGATTTCAGATTACTTAACACAAAATTTGTGTTAAGTAAGTGAACCCATTCTATATTTTCAAATATGGAAATTCTTCAAAATAAAATACAATTATACTACGAAATTGATTTTAAAATCAGTCGTTTGTCTCGATTTTGGCCAGCAGTATTGCTCATGAGTGTTGCGAAAGTTTTAAAACCTGTGCTGCTCTTAAGTTTATATTATGTTTATTTCCTTATTAGTAGAGTCTCTAAATCACACATAACATTATTTTAATTTTGATGCATCCCATGGAAAAATAAAAAAAACAAATAACATGTCGCCCACTTATCAATCTGGCCAGAAAACCGCTTGATAATTCACTTCAAACTTTAGTCATAACTCCATCGAAGCTTGGTAGCTGAATGGATAACGCGCTTGGCTACGAACCAAAAGGTCCCGGGTTCTATTCTAGCCACGGACACTCGATGGAAACAGATTAAATTAAATTGAAATTTCAGCGTAGAGGGGGAAATGCGTGGCAAAGTAAAATATGTGGGGCGAGTTCGCCGACCGGTGCCCCGTGTATTTAGGAAATTTTTTAAGCTTGAAATTAAGCTTGGTATGTCAAGCTTTAGTCAAGCTGACATAGCAAATGATAGCTTGATTCAAGCTTGATTAAGCTATGATTCAAAAACTCAAAAATTCAATAATTTAGTTAATCTGTATGTAAACACTGTGGAAACTAGTCACTGTCACATTTCATCTTTTAGGAAAGGGGAATAATACCGTAAGTGGGTGTCGGTTGAGTTGGCGACTTTTTTTTGTCGCCAATGTCTAACCTTGGCGACTTGTTTTTCATGCCAGACAAACCATAAACATAAGTAGACACATACGGAAAAATATAAACCTAAAACTACAATATACTTATCTAAACACTTTAAAACATTAGTAGACATATTTCAAATGCAATTATAAACAAAATGTACATAAACAAAGCACTAGCTCTGGGCACGTTAAAAAATAAACCATAACCTTCAAATTATGCAAAATGCTAAAATATGTTTCTGCACATAATTATACAGTGAAATTTCCCTTAAAACGTTAAAATAACTGTTTTAAATTAATAGAAAAACACTCAAATAAGCCGACAACCTCCCCTCCCCCCCCCACCACACACACACAAACAACTCAAAAATACTTATTTACTGTATCATATTTAACCTGAATAGTGCACGTGATTTCAAGAAAAATACACTGCAAATATTTTTATAAAATGTTAAAAACACTCTTTATAAATAACAGAAAACAACTATAATAAACCGACTACTTCCTCCCCCACATGATTTTTGCAATTTAATATACCTTCAAAACACACAACATTTACACTATTAATCAGAATAGAATCAAACCTGATCACAAACTCAAAAATCCTTACATATTTATTCATATTTAACCTAAAAATTGTACGGGAATTCTATAAATCAGAAGCAAACCCAGATAACAAATAAAATTAACCATCCCTTTAAAACCTTAAAAAAATTTATTTTTTCATCCCAATTCACAAAAAATAACATACCATACTAAAAACCTTACATAATTATAAAAACATAAGACCATAAATATTCTCAACTATACACCGGTGTACCGTAAAGCAAGGAATGAACATTTAAATAAATAATAGCACCACATACCTCAAATTTTATTCATGAACGACGTCCATTCACCACAAAATAATTCCATCAAAAGCATTGAAATAAGCATAACAACTGTACCTCAACATACGCTCGATTCATATTCTTCACAACTCACAACAAACATTTTCAAATTTTTGTCGAATTTCACTTGATAAAAAATTAGAAACAACTCAACATATAAAGGAACAACTTTCATCATAGCTCTACACAAATTATCTACATTTAATATAAAAACAAGCAAAAATTCCACTTTTCAAAAATAACCATTATAAAATACAAAACTGCAGCAGACGACACAACTTCCATTCCCGGCTAATTCAAGTTCAGTTATTTTTCCAGTTAAACTTCTTAAAATTCCTTCAACCAATCATATAATTCCTTCAAACACACTAGTTTCTCATGACATCATAAAACAACACAGCTCCGCCGGAAGGGTTGCCGATTAGCTAATCTCGATTGGCAACGCTGTCAGGACTGTTTACAACATATAGTAAGCTTTGGCGACGCATCTTCCTTGGCGATGGACACCCGCTTACGGTATTATCCCCATGAAAGTTACAGCCGCTTGTTACTACTATCACTGTTGGGAAAAATCAAGCAAGTTTACTTGTTTTGATTTATTGCAACTTATTTTTGATTTCCCTTCAATTGTTGAAATTTAAATAGATTTAAAAATTGCATTTTTCACATCATTAGTATTAGAGTATTTCCAGTCAAAACTGACAGACGTTGTAATATTTAAAAATTACTAAAGCTTGAATTTGAGGTGTAAATAAAAGTGTTTAGTACTTGCAATTTAAAATCAAAACTACCATGGCCTACGTTTATTATAAAATCTATTTTTTAATCATTTAAAAGTAAAAGATTTAAAGCTTTATATTTTTAATTTTAATCAAATTTAAAAAAAAATATTGTTCCAGGATATGACTATCCCGAATGTTCGGTTAACAGGAATTATTCAGTTTTGGCCAACTTTTTTTAAGGGAACTAACTATACCCATTTTATTTTTAATTTAAAAAAATATTTAATTCTATTTCGTGATTGCTTTCTTCCTCAAATATGAAATAGAAAATTGGAAAAAGTTCACAAAATAAGAAAAAATTCACAAAATTAGGTATAAATTCACAAAATTAGGTAAAACTTTGCAAAAATAGGACCCTGGAAAAGAAACCTGGACTGACCCCTGAAAATATTAATAACGTAATTATTTGTTGCTTCTACCCTTAACAAATAAACAATCGAGAACGAAAATATTAACCTGAAACATACTATCAAAAGTATGTTTATTCATACAAAACTGTATATAAACAGTCAGTATGAACCTGAACATCCATTTTAAATTTCAAAAATACTAAAATTTAATGTAAAATAAAGCCATTAAAATAAAACCATAAAGCACATTGTCAAAAAAATGTAATGGCGGATCAACCACTCGAACCTTGTGCGTAAGAAATACGGGGCTCCAAAAGTTAAATAAAGGAACAAACACTCGCGATTTGCCGGAGGAAAACGTTAGCGAATCCGCGACGTCACGGATGAATCCACTGCTCGCCCGAGATTAGGGTTACCACACACAATGCTCTCCGCTCCAGATCATCAGACGGCGGGGTTACCATATTGGCATCCTTTATCGCGCCAAAAAAAGTCGCCAAAAATAAAGTGCGCCAAAGGAACCATACTAAAGCTGTACCATATTCAATGACAAAATAAACTTTCACAAACATTTTGTTACCGTTTACTGTTTAATTTGATGTTATTTTAATATTTTCATTTCATAAGACATTGTTCAGCAAAGAATTTTGTAACTTAAATGTGTTTCATCATAACCATTTTTAGGGCTTGTCATTTAAAAACTGCTTTCTTATCTTCTGTGTTCAATATCTCAGCCTGTATTTAATTTTAGTAATAGGAAGGTGTTGTATAATACACCCGATTTCGTACGTCTTACTCATTGTCCCACTTTATCTGAAAGCCTGCACCATTGTGCCCTGCAAAAGGTCATAATGTGACAACTTTAGCATGTTTTGAAAATTAACTTTTTTTCAAAGAATGAAATAAGAATAAATTCTGAAAAGAATTACAATGAAAGCTAAGAGTTGTGAAAATATTGTTCTGCATTTAATTTTTAGTTTTAATTAAAAGGAAGCAAATTATTGTGGAACAAGTAAAAATTGTCCCACTGTGCCACAGAATAGAACAGATTATAATCATCCTGAACGCACTCTTAGTAAAAAATGCCTTTCCGAATGGCCGAAAAGGTGACAAAAATCGGCATAGCGAATAGTCACGTACCAATCCAAAAGAAAATCTGTCACTTTGACATTGGATTGTTGCCTCACCATGGCACAGTGGTTATGTTACTGCAAATGGTAGACGGGCGAAGTGTGAAGGTCCCTTGTTCGGATCCCATTTCGCGTCCGTCGACCTAACCGTTCGGAGTTTCCGTGGTTCTCTCTGAAACTTTGCGTAAATACTGGTTAGGACCCCTTAGAAAGACCCCTACGGAGGGCACTCCCCCCTTGTGGTGTCTTTCTAATGAGGATTTATAAGTGGCCTTCGAGCCAAGCACACAATTCCGATATACGTGTTCACAATAACAACAACAACATTGGATTGTTGACAAATGTAAATGGAAAAAATTAAGTAGCCCCCATCGCGCATCCCTAGCAGTTCGGAGTTTCCTGTGGTTTTCTCAGAAACTTAGCGTGAATACGGGTTAAGACCAGTGATCGATCTAGGATTTTTTCAGAAGAGTAAAAATATTCCTTAACCTTTTTGGAGAGCGTATTTTCTTTTCCAAAGGAGTAATTAAAGCAACGAACAATTATGCTAAATATTCAAATACATAATTAAATTGCATTTGACACATAAATAATAACTGATTATACGTCTAGGTAAATAAATGTCAGTTCAACAAAAACTAGTACAATAATTGGATTTTTTAAATTTAAAATCAGCAATAATTATTTATCAAAATATACCTAATTTTATATGGAAAAGCAATGCGTAAAAATACGCATTCCGAAATTTTTAAGGCGTATTCTGAATTTCTAAAGCGTGAAATACGCATCTAGAGGTGTTATCGTGATCACTGGTTAAGACCCCTTAGAAAGACCCCCATGGAGGGCACCCCCCCCTCCCCCGTTGTGCTGTTCTTCTGACGAGGATTTATAAGAGGGCTTTGAGTAGAGCTGAAGATTCCCGGTCGCCAGTCGCCAGCTGACGACTAAATTATTTTGTTTGGCCACCATTTAATTCACACAAAGGCACCAAGTCATAGATAATGATTTACCGGGATTTTCCGTTGCCCCGTTAAGAATCTGTTTTTTTATTACCATAAAATACGCGCTGCCCTCCTCAACGTTGAATGATCTTGATTTTCGCTGTCAAAAATAACCCCCCCCCCTCCTCGCAGAAGCAAATAAAGTGTGTTTCTCAGACGGCCACTGGAATGAGTTCTCTGACGCACCAACAAATCCGAGTGGCGCGGCGAATATCCCCCACCCTGAGGTCTTGAAGCAGGAGGAACAGAGGAATTCGGAACTTTGCCTTCGGCGCGCCAGACTTTCTGTCATGCGGCGACAACACTTCCTCGCTGGCCGCTCTCAAAACAAGTGAATGAAATAAAAAGAGGATTCTTTGTAGAATCATGGTAGAACCTTCTATTTTGTTCCGGTGCCGTTTACACTGTTTCAAAAATGCATTGATTTTTTAAAAAAATCAGCTTTTTTGCGTATATAAAACAATAATGTGCGTATTTTTTTGCGTGAGATTCAACAGAATTAACGTAAATTAAGCAAAAATTTGCATAAACACGAAGCATTAATAGCAAAAGAAAAATAATTTTTTATTAATCCCAATTATAACCCCCCTCCCCTCAAAATAACCGATTTTAAGTTGAAGTGAGGGGGAAGCTATAATCAGATTTTTGCGGTATTTTTTTATGTGTGAAATCGCTTTCAAACTTGCCAATAAACCAAAAAATAGTCATAACTGTCTACTTTTCTCTCTTGACCCTTCATAGACGAACACTAGAGGGGAGATATTTATTTTTAGGTAGAAAACAAAGCGATGATAGAAAGGGAGTTTTCTCCGCAGGACCGATCCCAGCATGAGCATGATGGTGCACAGCACGCGGGCGGTCAAAGGGCGGCGGGGGAAAAATTGAATCATAATGTTTGTAAAAAGAGGCACCCAATTTTTAATTTTCACGTTGACGGCCAACGGTCTAGAACAGGTTCTGCTTCTCCGAACAGGTTAAACCTAGGTTCAATGGTAGATTAAACTCCTTAACAACTCGGCAGATTTTGGTTCAAGTGTGAAACGACCCTTAGATTCGCCACTGCTTTTTAATGGAAGAAAAAATTGAATTGCTGAACTACTATTAAATGTAAAATACATGAAAATAAAAATAGAGAAATAATCCCATGTTTGCCTGAGCACGCACTTTAAATCGAAATTAGCGAGCTGGAAAATAGTGAAAACAGATTTTTAAAATCCAATATTTTAAAAAAAAAGAACTTTCTACAGCATTCTAAACATGCAATAGTAAGTTATTGTCTTCTAGCCTTTTTAAATATTTCTTCTAAAGACGAGTAATTGGCAAGCTCAGGAAACGCTGAGTGCTTTTAAAATAAACCCAAACATCAAAAGTAATAATGAATAGAAACATGAAGAGTTATCACACAACATTCAAAGCTTAAAACAAACAATTCGCTGAAGCACGCTCAGTACGTAATCAACAGCTGGCCGTCCGCGAGAAAAAAAAAATTGTTTACTTTAGACTGGAGCCGGCTGGCTGTTTTACAGCCATGTGTTATACTGTCTGAACTTTTAGCGAATGCAAGAAGGTTTTTACAAGTTATTTATTTATTTCTATAAATCCACCTTTGTGTATATAAAAACTGATGCTTTATATGAAATCAGACACTGATTATTTGAAAATGGAAATTGTAAGCTTCGTAAAATAGCGGTAAATACTTTAAAACATATGGGAAGGGGGGGGGGGGGAAAGAGATTTTTACCGAAGGAAGTTGAAGAAAATGATGAACTAAACTTGTACTATGAGGGTCACAACATATTTGGATTAGATGCTGCATGTGCACTTGAGGAATTGAGACTTGCTAAACACACCCTTAAGAACCAGTCAGGATCTCCAACTTTAACCGAAGTGCTTATGAAGTTTAAGTTATCTCCAAACTTAACCTGCTTCAATGTTCTTAGGGATGTTGTGACCATTTTATTAACAGTTTCTCCATCAAATGCTCATGTAGAACATGTCTTTTCAGCGTTAAAGAATATTTTAGGAGAGAAATCCCTATCAATGGAGCAAAAAACTATTGAAAATAGGCTTTACATAAAGTGTTTAGGCCTTACTTTACAAACTTTTGAACCAGCAAAAAGTATCAAATTGTGGTGGGATGACAGCATCCTTCCAAGACGACCAAATTTAATAGAAAAATGACACATAATATAATTTATTTAATAAATGCTATGAATAATATTTTGTTTGTTTTCAGTTTTAGTGTTTGGAGATAAATATATGTGCTATTGCTATATAAATGATTTCATAAGTTTAAAATTTCCAACCATTTATTTCTTAATTATCATCAACTTGCACCTTTCAGTAGTCACTTAAAAATAGATTTTCTTTAAATTTACTTTTAGTTATCTCTGTTATCTATTATTACCACTCTCTCTCTCTCTCTATATATATATACATATATATATATATATATATGCTCTAAAGCTCTAGTACAAGCAAATGAAACAGATACTACCAATTATGTGCATACTTATCATAGCCAATGTGTTAAAGATTGCGGGAAGTACTGGCTCCTAGACAAAATTGATTTAGGAGCCAGTGGCCACTAGAGAAAAATGGGAATCTTCAGCATTAGCTTTGAGCCAAGCGCACGAATCCGATATACATGTTCGAAACAACAAATTAGATAGCTTACACGGTTGATCAAAAAAACTTAGTTTAGATTATTAACAAGTAATCAATAATTTAACAATGAGTTCATTTTAATTAATTAATAAATGAATGATGGTTAAATTAGTTTTATTGGTTGTCTAAGGAATAAGTACAATTAATGAATCCGATAAGTTTAGGTTAAATTTCATCAAAATGAGCGTCCCCCACTTATTTTCTTAGGACTACAACACTGGATATAGCATACCATTATGTAGGAAAATAACTATCTACATTTTGTAAAAAGTATTTTTAATGTTAAAAATTACATTTTTGAATTATTTGTTATTTTAAGAAATATTTATAAAAATTACTGTTTACAAACAGTGGTAGTATTCTGTACATGTTTGCAACTGTGATATAGCATTTCAATGTAACGTTTTAACTGTTTGACATCATATAACTATATTTGTTATTTCAGATTACTTAAAACAAAATTTGTGTTTGGTAGGGGTAAGCTATTTAAAACTTTCAGCATAAACCAATCCTAATGTTTTTTTTTTTTTTTTTAAAGGGGGAGGTTATTGCAAGGGGCGTAATTTTTTTCTTCTGTCCAGGGCCACAGTTGTCTTGATCGGGCTCTGATATAAGGAAAATATTACTGTACAAAATTGTACAAACAAAGATGCACATCCTCCCAAAAAAGTATTTGAGTATGTCAAATTTCCTATATCGGTTTCATTTGTAAAGCATTTTTCTTCATAAAAACAGCATGATGCAACAAATAACCAGGGGTGCAGAATATGTCCGAACGCACGAATGAGGTTTGGGGGAAATTCTGAAACAGTGGGGAAATTTTTGTCTCGAGCGTATTTAAAGGAAAGAAAAAAGGTTAAAAAAAAACTATTTTTGTACAGATGCAGTTGTTATTAAAAGAAGCTACTGATAGATAGTCATTTGAACTAGAATTAAAATATGCTTCTGTTTTGGGGCAATTTTGAACAAAACAAATTGTGTTCTGGGGAAATATTGGACCCAAAAAAATTTCTGCATCCCTGCAAATAATGCTAACTTCTTATATTTCAAGCTATGCATTTTTCAAAAACTAATTAGTTACTCGCTAAACTGAAGTGAGTAATTTTGCTTTTACTTGAATACATTTTTTAGTGGGTATAATAAAACAAAGCATAAGCATAATTTTTATTGCTTTAGACAAAGGTTTATCATCTTATTTTGTAATTTAAGAAATTATATTATTAATGTTATTCATAAATTTATTGTAAAAAAATAATAAAGAAATTCCAGTAATTTAAATATGAAAGAAAATGTTAGCAATATAATGGAATAACTCTACAAAAAATTTCTCAAATTATTTTATTTTATTGTAGAAATATAAAAAAGGAATGTCAAAACCTACCTGAACATTTCTTTTTAATATTTAAATAATTAATGAATAGCAAAGAGTTAAGTTGTAATTCGTTATAATTCCTTTCATTCCATAATGTAATACTTCTCTATTTTATGGTTTTGATTTATTAATCCAGCGATATCTAATTTCATCAGTTAGTGCAATACAGTGCAACCAGACCTGCTTTTATTATACAGCCAAGAAATTACTATCATATATTTGAATGGTTGTTATATATGCTTTAAACAAGTACCAGTTTATAGAATACTGTTTGTTTGGTCTCAGAATTTATGACAAATTTCAACTATCAAAAATTACTAAAAATAACTTTTAAACACTATTACGACTGGTAGAAAACAAAGATGTTTATTTTTTATAAAAGCAACAGAATGGAATTAGGATTTATAGTTTCATTAGTGATAAAAAATAATCTTGAATTGAAATAGAACTTAAAATTTGAGAAATTGAATGCTTCGACAATAAATTAAATTATTTCGACATTTCTTTTAAAATGATGCAAATCAAAATTTTATCTTAAAAAAACCCATTTTACCCCAAAAACCCATGAGTTTTTGTAGAACGCTTATACAGTAAAATTTCGCTATAGCGATACTCGATATAACGATAAAATTTTGCGGTCCAGGCAAATTTCCATATATATTATAATGATAATCATCCCTCGATTTAACAATATTCTTTATACCGATAAACCTCTGTAGAACAATGTTTTTTACCAGACTGATTGTCTTTTTCTACCTTCTACAACGATATTTCAGTATTCAAATACTGTATGACATGACCAAAATGGGTGATTTCAGGGAATTCCTTGCGGATTCAACCTCTTAGTTGCTTGTTATATTTTCTGGATAGTCTTTTTGTTGTAGATAAAAGTTCTTTATTCATCATTCATTTCTCCAACTGCAACTGACAAAAGCTTTCTAACTCTTTAGTTTGCAGCTCCTCACTAATCTCATACCTGCTGTGCCAAAACTTCTTTCCCTTTCGAAAGAAAGCAGGTTCTTTCATCGGAGATTTTTGACAGTGTGGAGTTTCCCATTCTCAGAAGCACTAGGGGCAAGATGGCTCCCTATTGTGCTTCTGGGGAGAAAGATGATTGCATTGCATGAAAGTAACGTCTTTGCAAATAATCAGCATTAAAGAAAATAAAGTACACTCAAGGATTAGTTGGGTTGAATGTTTCTCCCACGCTTTTCATGTTCCTAAACCTCAAGGGGTGAAAAACGAACAATTATACTCACCTACTGTGTGGCAAGGAAATAGCCACGCCTGGACAAAGCCGTAGGAACTAACGAGTTAACCCCATTGTGGTGTTCTAGGGTGTTCTGATGTTTTCTTTTGTTTATTCTTCCCCCCCTCTCCCAACCACTAATCGCTCGCACACAGAATTCGCGTGTGCCCGTATGCGATATGACTTTGGCACCACCTATACCCACAGTCTAGTCAGGCAGTGCTTCGACCACTGTACTTGATTATACAGTTCTTTTTGAGTCTGCTTTTCTGAGGCAAGAAAATTTAGATTTTCTTCCCCATTGCTCATTTCATGAACTAAAATGGCAATTCGAAAACAGTTATTGTTTCGGGGAAAATTTGATGTAATCAATGATTGTAAAGAAGGCATGAAACAAAGTGATGCTGCCAAGAAATACGGACTATCGCAATCTATCATTGCAACTTTTCTCAAAAAGAGGAAACAGATTGAAGAAGCAGTGAATTTAAATCAAATTAATCGTCTGAGGAAACAGATGAAAGTTGCAATAAATGAAGACATTGATGCAGCAGTTTTGAAATGGTTGCAAGAGCAAAGAGCAGTAAATGTTCTAATACATGAACCTTTGTTATGTAAAAAAGCTAAGAAATTTGCTGTAATGCTAGGAAATGAAAATTTCAAAGCCAGCAACTGTTGGCTAATGTGATTTCGTGATCAGCACAGAATATCTTTCCAAGAAATTTTTAAAAGGTATGCACCTGAAAACATTTATAATGCTGATGAGGCTGGACTTTTTTTTTCAACTTTTATCCTACCGAAAGAAACCAACTTTTACCCTTGTTAGAGATAGTTAACTGTTAGGGAACTTACCTGGAAAACAGGTTTTTCTGTAATGTTTCTGTGCTTTGAAAGAGTCAACTTTGTTGGAAAATGCCATTATTAAATTTGATGTTGAAAAACTATTCTACAAAATTACCTGATTAGGGAGGTATGTGCTTACTCTCAAACTATAGCCTGCTTATTTTATTTTTTATTATTCATGAAAATGCATATGTCACTTTGTGTCAATTTATGTTTATTCCCATAAAAATTAATCACAATCTGTGAAATATCTACTTAAAGACTGTTAGCATTTTTAACAAATCAATAAAAATGTATCTTATCTTGATTACAGGCTCATGTGAAGTTTCCAGCAGATTACCCATACTCTCCGCCATCAATACGATTTTTGACTAAAGTGTGGCATCCAAATGTCTATGAGGTTTGATTTAGTTTAGTTTTATTTTGCAACTTTTCTGACTAAAAAAACTATTTTTAAGGGTTCCCCCCCCCCCCCATGTTAAAATGTGCAAAATCATGCCAGTTCATTCATTATAGTCTCAGAGTGTCCACCGACAACTGAAAAGCAGACTTATACCGGGTGATTGAAAATAGATGTTAAGGCGATTATTTTTTAAACCGTAAGTGATCGAAACATACTTCCAATTAGAAAAGTTCGTCAAATTAAGAGTAGCTTTCAGATATGGGATTTTTTTTTTTTTTTTTTTTTTTTACTGGAGGTTGTATACATATTAAAATACGAAATTTAATTTTTATACGGTCCCCTCCTTTTATATTTAGAAGAATGTTGTTCTTTGTCTAAGAAAATTAATAAAAAAATCCCGTGTCTCTAAGTGAAATAGTTAGTAAGATATTGCAATTTCAAAATTTTGGCATTTGTCGCCAAGCACTAAGGGGATGTCTCAAAAATGAGAAAATGTAGATACTTTTCAATTGACGTTAACTTATGTTAATAGTGACTCGATAGACACAGTTGACTCCTCAAATCCTAATTTAGCTAGAATTTTCCTGTAAAGCATGTTTGGCAGTTTCTGGTGAAAGTTACCACACCATAGTAGCATACACCATTATTTGGCCATTCTCATTTTACACTTTAAAAATCCTACTCTAGAAACATGATGTAATTAGTGGATGACCCCCCTAAAAAACTACATTATCGCTAATTTCATAAAGGAGTAACGATCATTTTAGGTAAAGCTGTGCCTGTTAATTCCACACGTTTGAACACATTTTATCGCTTTTCCCAACAATTGGATCTTTATTTATCTTTTACGAACTCATAGTTATCCCCTAAAATAAAGATTTTTTCGCCTGAAAACTGATGCCAACACAGTAGGTAAAGTGGTGTAAGTTATCATTTTCAAAATTAATTTTTTCTCGCTAACTATTTCACTTAGAGACACCGGACTTGTTTTATTAATTTTCTTAGGCAAAGAGCAACATTCTTCTGAGTATAATGGGTAGGAAAGGAGGGACCGTATAAAATTTAAATTTTGTATTTTAATATGTATGCAACCCCCAGTAAAAAATGCCATATCTGAAAGCTACACTTAATTTGACGAACTTTTCTTATTGGAAGTATGTTTCGATCACATACGGTTTAAAAAATAATCGCCTTAACATCTATTTTGAATCGCCCAGTATAAAAGTTTAACAATCAGGTTATTCAATATCAAATCACCCAGAAAAAAATGAAATATCACCCACCAAAGTTATAAAAGCATTCCAAATATTTTTGTCCTAGATCAAATACTTTCTGAGATTTAGGAGGTCTTAAGTTTAGTTAGGAAAGGCATTAAAATAATTTTTGCTGCTCTGTGGCAGTCATGTAGTCATTAAGAAATAAAATCATAATTCAGTCAAAAATAAACATTTTTATGCCAAATTTATTCTACATTTTCTATAATGTATATATATTTGATAGAAATTTCATTTAAATGTATTTTTGAAGACATAATGGTAGAAAAAAAAATAAAAGCTAGATTTTTTTTCAGAATTTTGAGTTAAAAACATCTTTATTTCAAAATATGATTAAAAGGTGAGGCAGTATAGTTACCAAGTCAAACTTTTTTTAAAAATAAACCTTAAAGTGTATATTAAAAGGATATGAAATAAAAAAAATGGTATTTAGCCTATATTATTTTTAATCACTATCAATCTAATCACATAATCTAATTTT
Source organism: Cheiracanthium punctorium (assembly GCA_038373885.1). Classification (NCBI taxonomy): domain Eukaryota; kingdom Metazoa; phylum Arthropoda; class Arachnida; order Araneae; family Cheiracanthiidae; genus Cheiracanthium; species Cheiracanthium punctorium. The sequence goes on from JAWZYV010014301.1 coordinate 37,201, forward strand.
AGCTGAAAAATGGGCGAGGCATGATCATATGCCGTAGTCATCGCTTGTGACAGAGTAACACCCCCCCCCCCCTTCGCATGCGCACTTGCACACACAGTTATAAGTTTTGTTACGTTTTGTCCACACCATGGCTGATTGGATAAAACACTTAACATCGCAGATGGCTGAAGAGTGAAGGTCCCGGTTTCAGGCTTGTCACGCGACTGTCAATCTAATGGTCTGGAGTTTTATTCGTTTTCTCCAGATGTAACGCGAATACGCATTAGTATTCCTTAAAAAGTCGTCCTCCCAAGATACCCCTCTTCTTAGGAAGATATCCATCATGCAGGTTTGTCTTAATACACAATACAATAAAATGGTCGTTGAAAATAAAATTTTTGAGCCAAACATTGATCATTTTTATGTATCAAAAACATATTATTTCGGGGTTTCCACAGATTTCACAGTTTTTGCTTCCCTGACATCTATCACTTATCACATCATTTAATTAATAACTTTTTATATATGTTGCCCCTTTTTTTACAAATAATAATAATAATAAAATTAATATATTAAAGAATCTTATTTGACATCACTGGATTCTAACAAAAACCATGTTTGTTAATAATTTAGGATAAAATTGAGCATATTGCAGATGCACAAGATTTGCTCATAAAGAACAATCTTTAAAATTATTTATACGGTTAAATGAGAGAATGAAAATAAAACAATTTCTATACTTAGGTTCAAACAGCAAATATTTTCTTGGTTTTACCGCAAAATTCAATTTTTCTTGCATTTCCTCGACCTGTCTTCTATTTCTGCTAATTTCCCTGACTTTTTTCCCAAATCCCTGACTTTCCAGGTCTGTAGAAACCCTGTATTTGTATATATTTTATCAGCAGTTAAATATTTGGTAAAAACAATTTGCTCCCCTCCCCCCAAAGAAAAAGGAAAAAAAAGGTATTCTGGTCTAAGCTAAATTTCTTATTGGATGTTGTTTATTTCTGATTCTTTTTTGAATAAACTCAAACTCAAAAGAAATACCAGAAGTTGTTATTGTACTACATGAGTCACTTTTTATCTAAAACAATATGCATAATACCGAACACAGGAAATTTGTCTTGCAGTCGAATACTTTTATAAGATGGTGTAACAATGAAAAACATATTGATATGTTTTTCAAAGCGTAATAGATTATCTAAGGTTTGAAAGAAAGGAAGCATCCTAAATTGTTATTAGTATTATTTATTTAAAGATTTAATAATTAGACATGAAAAAATCCTAAATAGTTATTAGTATTATTTATTTAGAGATGTAATGATTAGAAATGTGAAAATTACACATATTGTACTTATTAAAATGGTAAAAAAATAATATTCATCTATTATTTGAAAATGAAATCCATTCTCGTTGAATGGTTTTCAATTATTATGTCTCAAAAACTTCTTAAGGATTCCAACATTTCTTTCTCAATCAATAGTAATGGAAAATTACTCATCCAATTTTCACTTTGGATGGATCTGTTATATGAGTGGATTCTTTTTAAAGCAAGGGTCTTAGACCAGTAGTCAATTTTTTGAGCCATTTAAATAACAAATATATAGGACATTTTTTTTTCATTAATAAATTTATTCAATTGAATGTGTTTTTTCTTTTTTTTTCACATTAATGTATAAAGTATGTAACAAAAAAAAAAAAAAAAAATCAACATAAAACAACTTTATTACTATAGCAAAATAAAATTTAGAATAAGTTAAACGAAACAGCAGTGCATTTTCTTATAAATGACGGAAGAAGTTTTAAGAAAAATAAAAAATGGTTTAGTTTCAAAAATCATCAAAAAATAATTTTATTTATTTTAATTTAAGATCAAATGAAACGAGTTCCTTAGATAAACATTGCCGTTTTGTCTTGTGCTTAGATCAACATTCACATCATTTACAAGTACATAAATGCATTTCTCATATTTCTTTTATAATCAGCGCAGTCACCATCTAGTGGTATTTAATCACTGGTTGGATGCTATCATTCCAGAGATGACTTGGCTCTCTTTTCACTGTATATTCCCCTGAAAATCTTCTCGATATTTCATTGACTAATGAACTGCCCGCGTCATCTACCTTTCCAAACGAATCTATTTAGAATGATTTCCTTTATGATCAAAAGATGGCATTTCTGAGAATCTTGCACAAATGGAAGTTTCTCTGCGAAATTGAACAAAAAGTAATAATCCTATAAACTGTTCCTTTGCACGAAAAAGATTATTCTATTATGAAAATTTGATAGAAATCTTTTTTTATAATGCGTTGAAGGTGAGTTCAAAACTCCTTGCGTTTTTCTGAATCTGCCTACTCATCTGCTCATCTTGCGTGGACCGAAGGCCTTGCCCCTGTTGAAAAATTAACATAGTAACACTGATTAATCACGAAAAGGTTCCGAATTCTTACTTCTACTTTTATATAATAATCAAATCTTATTCCACTTAGAAAGCAGAAACAACATTGTAACAATAAAAATTGTTAAAAAATAGTGATTATATAGAATTCTGGACCAGAACATTATTCCTGCATCTGTGCATCCTGCAGTTGTTTAATCTTTTTTTTAAATAATCAAATGCCACTATATTTTCCATATAAATTAAGTCGCAAAGTTTCAAAATATACAAAAATTAGATTACTGGGTTACTACAAAATAAATTTTAAAAAACTTCATATTAATACAATTTTTTAAAGAAGAGATGAATGAATTTTTTTAAGCATATTAATATGTTATTATTCTCTCCCTATTGAATTATGATTACTGTAAAAAAAGGACAAGACTTTCTTATGCAGACATGTGATACTTTTTTCTGGTAGTATTCTGTTAAAGATCAGTTTTCACAGGCATGTATTGTTTTAGTGACGGTTGTGCTGGACAGTGCAAAAACATCATCAATATTTGTCACCACAGCCAGGACTTTAATTTAACAGCAACATGGACCTTTCTCACGGCAAGCCATGGTAAGTCTGCCTGTGATGGCATTGGAGGGGCTTTAAAGTGCCTAATAGCAAGAGAGAGTCTTTAAAATTATTATGGAAATGCAATTGATAGTGTTGAAAAAGTTATGAATTTCTACACATCTGAGGTACATAATATTAATTTCTGTCTGCTAACAAAAACTTTGTCAGAGGCAATTCAGAAGTTAGAAAACAGATTCTCATTGGCTAAAACCATTCCTGGAACTCCCAGCTTTCACCACTTTGTTCCAATGTCAGTTGATTCCATTACCTTATAACGCCTCACCATGGCACAGTAGTTATGTCACTGAAAATAGTAGACGGACAAAGTGTAAAGGTCCCGGGTTCGGGTCCCATCGCACTGCTGCCGATCTAACGGTCTTGAATTTTTTGTAGGGTTTTCTCTAGATTGATGTAATGTGAATACGCATTAGAACCCCTTAGAAGGTCCTCCTACCAAGGCACCACCTATCTATGGCAGATTGCCCTAGTGTAGCATTGCCATAATCACACTTACAATCCCCTAACATATATAGGTTTCCATATTGAAATATCCAGTATTTTAAACCTTATTGTTACTAGAGTTAATATAAATGTTTTAAAACACCTATTTTTTAAAATTTCTTTATATTTTTGGAGGGGGCCCCTGGTCCCTTCTCCCCTAAATACACCCCTGGTTGATTCAATAGGCGCAAAGAGAGTTAGTGTCGATAAAGACTTTCTTTAACATTTAATTTTTCTAAAAACATGATTCTGCTATAAAGATGTCACAATTATGCACAAATTCATACATAGCATGTGTATATGACAATCATTAGTTTTTTAAAAAATCATTATTTCAAAACATGAAGAGGAATGTGATGTAAAAGTGAAATTCATGCATCCATTTGTCCCTGCACAACCATTTAATTGGCCTCCAGGAAAAGAAGACACCTGCTATGTACCTCTATGCAATGTAATATCTAAAGTCAGTATTCCAATTAAGAAAGGTTCAGGACGAGTCTACTATTTCCAAGAAAAGGAAGCTGAGTATGTGCAACAACAATATATACAAAACTTCAGCAAGCCACGCTGCAATTATAGATTCTGTTGCATAATTTATTTACATTTACTTTAAATTGGAATATTAAGTGACTTAATTAATATAATAAGTAATTAAAAAAGAGTAGACGTATCCATTACAGTCAAACCATGATATTTTGAATCTCCAAATTTTGAAAGCCTTGTAATGTTTGGGGGGGGGGGATGTCCTCCATTTTCTAATGACATATTTTCTATATAGTTAGCTTGGATTATTTTTTCTTATGTATTAAACTCTTTATCTTGAATTTTTGTGGTTTTCTCAGAGATTCAAGTAAATAAAGTTGAATTATTTTCTAAAATACAACAGGTACTATTAACTTACTTGCTATTTTTTCAAATAAAAACCAAAAATATCTTATTTAGCAATGGCACCAAAAATATCATTATTTTATTTCATATGCTTTTTTAGAACATACTTTTAGGTTTATTAAAAAAAGAAAAAAAAAACAGGTATGTGGTATCTATACTGCCTCATCTTTTAATGATATTTTGAAAAAAAAAAAAAAAAAGTTTTTGACCTTAAAATTATAAAATAGAAACACCTAATTTTTGTCTCCCCCCCCCCCCACCATTATTTTACAAAAAATATACATAAATGATTTTTCTATGAAATCTACATACCTTACAGGAAATGTTATTTAAAAAATAAATAAATACATAATTGTTTTTGACTGTATTATGTATTCTTACTCCATCTATAATCTAGTATATTCTTACTCCATCTATAATCCATAGGTCAAAAAAAATTTAATAGATTTTTTAAAAATTAACATGACCATGTTATATATTTTATTAAATGCCACAAACAACTGAACAAAACGATATGAAATAAATAAAAAACTTTGTAAAAAACACACATAAGAAGTTAGGTAAGAGGATACGCACGTTTCAACCAAAAATTGTTTTGGCCTTCTTCAGTCCAAGCCCTATGTTGCAAGCAACACAGGGAACTGAAAAGAGAAAAACAAGCAAGATGTTGCCACAAGGGGCAAAGAAAAGTCGAACAAAACCACGGAGAGGGGAGAAAAAAATATAAATAAAAAAAAAGGGGGAAAGGAGAGAAGCACAAAAATACAGAAATAAAAAGGGAATAAATAAATAAATAAATAATAAAAAGGAACACACGAATACAAACACACACTCACAAAAAGAGAAAACAGAACAAAACAAAACAAAACAAACAGAACACAATTTTTTTTTTTTTTTTTTATAAATTAAAAACCACGAACAGGACAGCACAAAATATATATAAATCTTTTTTTTTTTTTTTAATATATATATATATATATATATATATATATATAAACGTAAAGGAAGACAGTAACACACGTACACACACAATAAATAAATAAATAAATAAAAAAGGGGGGGGAGTAGACGAAGAAAGTGAAAAGAAACTTACAACAGCAGCTTCCAAGCTGAATGAACGAAAGGAACAGAAGAACCATCGTTCACAAGACGTTCTATGTGCTGGGTAATGGAAAAACCTTCCAAAAAATCCAGATGGGACAAAGACTGAGGAGTGCACAAAATCTTAGCCTTAGAAAACTGAAAACGATGATTGGAATTCCAACAATGCGAGGCAATAGAAGATTTGGAAAGTTCGTGCTTAGAAACATATCTCTCATGCTCTTTGAGCCTAAATTTGAGAGCTCTTCTGGTCTGACCAATATAGCCCAAATCACAAGATCCACAAGGAATATAATAAACACCCCAACGGTTCTCAGTAGGAATAGGATCTTTAAGGGAAGAAAATTTAAGTTTATTAACAGGTTTGAAAATGACTTTGAAACCGAAATTTTTGAGAAGTTAAAAAAAAAAAAAAATGATTGCTTACAGCTATGCCTCATTTTAAAAATGTTAAAATAGTAAATGCTTAAATTTATTTAAAAAATCTAAATTAAGTATGAAAAAAATAATTATTTTTTATTCTTAAAAATATTATATCCCATAACTTATTTTTTATAGTAATCTGTACAGTATAACCTTTATACTTTGAAATTTCTAGAGCAATAAAATGATTATGCATACTCTTGACTAATAATACAGATAATATAAATAAATGCAGTTTTAAAAATGTCAGCTACCTGATCAAGAAATAATGAAATATTTTATTCTTTAGAGGGTGCTTAGAATTTCAACCAGCAGTACAAAGATTTTAAAACACACTAAAACACTAATTTTTTTTTATAATTTTTTTAGCATTTTTTCGCAATGTCTATGATATTGTGGGAAGTGTACATGGAGATTTTCTTGCATTCAAAACACATGTTTACAGTATTTTTTTTTTTTTTTTGGCATACCGTAAAAACCGGGAAAACGGCCGCACCGGTGTAAGGGCCGCACCAGTAAAAATGTAAAGAAGTGTCAAAATATACTCACAGAAGGGCCGCACCGACGTATGAGCCGCATTCGTAAAAATGTAAACAAATGTCAAAATATACCCGCAGAAAGTCCGATCATCGTAATTTATTGAAAATTAATATATACATGCAGCATCCATAATCCGGGAACCTATAATCTGGCACTAGACTCATTTTTTTGTTTTTTGTTTTTTTTCCTACCCAAAGGGATCCGGAATCTCAAAATCCGGAACTTTGAACGCTGATTTTAATTGATGTATGGCTATCTTCATTTTTTTTCTTCTTCAATAGATAGTTTTTCACCGAATATTTTTCTATTTGTTTCGTATTTCGGCCCTAGTCTTTGCCGATCACCATTACTGGAGCATATATTTGAATCAATGCATTTTCTAATACCGAGATAAAAACAAAAGTAAATACGGCTTGGTTCGCTTATTACATTTAAATTAATTGCAGTCAAAGGTGCAGTGTAGCTGAATGAAGAATTCAAAGACAATGCGAGTGATTTCATAGAACATTAATATGTATGAGTTTTTAAAACGAGACAGCATGTTTACGCATCATCGTAAACACGTGGCTTCGGCTCCTTCCAGACACATTGCCTTGTTTCCAGACATCCTGTCACCGTGCGAAATCGTCAACTATCGCGGGAAGGAATTCGCCAGCAAGAGGGAAAAGAGGGGGGGGATTGGTATGTTTCGACGTAATTAAGAAGCTGTGAAGAGACTGAAGAGAGTAAAATTGGGAATAATTCAGCTTGCAAAATAAAACTCTAGGGTACAAACTACGGAGAGATTTAATAAATTCGATTTTATATCTGAGAGTCAACTGATGAATGTGCATGTGTTAATTAACCAATTAAATACCGAAAAGAAAATGAAGCAAGTCGAATTAACCGATGTATTTAATGTAAATACAAAAGCTAATTAGATTATATTAATAATTTAATACACTTATTTTAAATTAGTATTTAAATAAATTTCAGTTACTATTTGTGTTATATTTTATGAAAATGTTCCAAAATCAACAATCTTCTCTGCTTTATAGTTTTTAGTTTGAATTAAACACTAAATTACATTTGTTCCAGTGTAGGTTAGTATTATTATTATTTTTTTTTTTTTTTGCGGTTTATACAGCGATCGTATGCATATTTTAAGACTACTTTTCATTGATAAATAATATACTGGTCAATAGTACGTGATCGACGATGGTTTTAATGGAAATTTTCAACACATCTGTAATTCGGAAAAATGGGTAATCCCGGCACCGCGTCATTGCAGCCGATGCCGGATTATCGGTGCTGCACTGTAATTAAATAAGCAGTACAGTTGGAGGGGAAAAAAATATCAGATGGGCCGCACCCTGAAAAAGTTAACTTTTTTTTTCGTATGAGCCGCGGCCCTTCTCCCGATTTTTACGGTACTAAAAAATGCCCTTATCATGTAAGAACGCCGTGTACATCCAAATTTTTTGCAGATTTCCATTGATGAGCACAGGGTAATGCTGATATTAGGCTTCGCCTGAAACAAATTTAAATTAATTTCTCTTCTACAATTCTATTGCCCACATGTCTCCAGGTGTAATCAGCTCAAAACTAGTATAATTTATTTCTGCATCAGTAATGCATCCGTTTTCATAAAGATGCAATTGACAAATTTCTATCATTGACTTATTTCAATCATCTGGCATGGAACTTTTTAAAAAATCAACATTGTCTATAGTTAGAAATTTCTTCGACTGCACCATCTACATTGTTTCTACAAACATCTATACAAGTTCTTACTGAAATGGCCTCGAAAATTGCAGAGTATAGAAAGAAAATCAAGCACGTGACTTGATGTCATTCCTCCCATGAGTTCCCTCTACATAAAAAGGACTTAAAATAAACAAACAAATCCTTGTGAAGCACACATTCATTACTAACAGAAGAAGTAATAGCTAGCTGAGCTCAAATCAGAGGAATGCAGCACTAACTATCCACCTCCTTCTGGCAAAGGGGTAAAAGATGACAACTTCCCCCTTATCCCCCCCCTCCCCCTCTAGTCCTTCACCCTTCAAAAATAAATAAAATATCGGTTATGCCTTTGTCAGACTTATGTTCAGCGATATTGTAGTATTCTACTTACTACTGCCGTGAAAATTTAGTTTAGTTAAAAAAAAATTTTAGATTTTTGTTCATTGCGTTGTGACCGATAGTGTAGAAAATAACCCAATGATCTCAGCCTTGCCTGAAGTGTGTGTTAGAAAAGTGGTAAAATAAACACAGAGACATTGCATTTGATCACCAAAAAAAAATATTTTATTCAACAATAACAGAGGAAAACAATTTGTGGCCTCGCGACATCAGAAAAGGAAATGAAAAGTAAGTAAACACAGCGCAGGGGTATTACAGCGCGTGGTAAAATTGCTCAAGGACAAAAAAATACTAGAATGCTTTAATTACCCAATTATTAGCCCTTGTAGATTTAACAAAAAAAAAAAAAAAATAAATAAAAATAAAAGAAAATGCATAATAAAGTTGTCATGACAAAAGTTGCTCGATTGGATCCAAAATTTAAGTTAAAGGCTCTGCTGCAGCATAAAAAAAATTTATCCTACCAAAAAAGTAAAAAAAAAAAGAAAATTGGGCAAACAAGTCCCCACCTTTCCCTAGCCTCACAAGGCATCTGATGAAAATCCCGCATTAAATCCCTATCTGTTACTTGAAACCCCACCTTTTATATCCAACAGGTTAGTTTAAACAATTGCCAAAATAAAGAAATACAAAACAAAAAAGGGAACTTTGCAATTTTTTTACACCAAAGGGTGCAGCAAAATACAATGATGTGCAGATCAACGCAAAGAATCACAGAGATTAGCATAGGCCAAACCAGCATTTAACATAGCATTTACATTTATCATACTAACAAAAGAAAATTAAACATTGTCACAGGAAGTTATACACCAGAATAGCACACCAAGTAGAAAAAGAAAATTTAGCATTTGATATTTAATCCCCCCCATTAAACATTATAAGAACAAAAGGGATAGTTCTAGCACAGCTTGAAGCATGAAGTCGCTGATCCAGCTCGTGGTGGAGAGATGGAAGATAGAAAAAGGGTAATGGTTAGATCTCACCCACGGATCCAATGGCAGGCCTGGTCTCGGCGTTTCAGGGAACCAACGGACGGTCGCTGATGGCACCCGGAGGCGGCATCTTGGTCTCTCCACTGGTCAGGGAACTCCGGCCGGCTCAAACAGGTGTCGGGGACTTCGCGTTCCAGACAACACAAGCGGCTCCCGGTCTGGGCAAATGGTGATCGTAGTGCGAGACGTCAATTCCGGTAGGTGATTTTCATCGCCGCTAATGAAAAACACAGGGGGGTGGGGGCCTTACGCCCAATTCACATCCAATGGTGGCAGTTGGTGTCGCATCGGCATGATGGCCGAATCGAGGCAGTCGGCCGTAAAAACAAAAAGGGGAAAAAAAAATTACATGGTGATCATTGAAATTTAAAAGGATGTTGGCCCTCTGGCCTTCGTGTAAACTCTTCACATCGTGATTCTTGATGAAGTCACGTCTGTTATGCCGAGCTGGCCCCCTAAAAATGCCGAGGTAAAAAGACGGACCAGAACACGTCCTAGCCACGCCACACCAGCACTCAGAATGACGCTTTTCGCCCCACGCTTGGGGCGCTTCGAAGAGACGCCGGCCGCGGGGACCAATCAGAGCGCGCCATCTCAGCCGGGAAACTTCGAGAACATTCGATCGACGGGGGAAGGAAGCGAGAAAATAAGAAAATGGCGGCCAGCAACTACTGCACGCGGGAAAGAAACCAACTTGGCCGAGAAGAAACGCAGGCAAGAACGGCCATCTTGAAATGGGGAAAAAAACTTAATTGATCATAAGGGCCTTAAAAACGTTATTAAATTTCCTAAAATTTTAGCGGGAGATAGCCAATCGTCCGAGACAACCCTGGGTAAAATTTGGAATAAAAATTAAATTAGAAGAGAGTAAAACTAATTAAAAACCGGACATGAACAAGAGATATTGCAAGAAATGAGTTAGGCTATTGAAGAGAGAGGGAAACTTAATAGTCAGCAGAAAATCGACAGAATTTACCTGATAATTAAAATTACACCTCCGGAGACCGGGCAAACAAAGGCAGGATTAATTTAAAGAAAAGGTAATTATTTAAAAAGTTCCAACAAAAAAAGGGTGATTAGTAGTAATTTAAAAGATTAGCTATTGAGTTATAGAAGAAGAGTCATCCAGACCATTATATCTCCTGACAAAAGGTATTTAAATTAAACTTCCAAGTTAATTACAAGAATTAAGAAAATAAATAATTAATGGTTAAAACAATTAAAATAAAAATTACTGCTTTTGATTTGTAAAAAACATTATCCCCCAAAAACAATACAACATATTATCCTTCCTTCTCCCCCAAAAAATTTTTTTACGAAGTAAAAAATTTTTCGTTGAGAAGCCAGGAACACACTGGTGAAATGTCTTGAGAAGCAGCGTATAATACCATTTTGACAACTAAACCTGGGGAAGACCAGCCATGGCAGCAAGGAAAAAAAAATTTTTGCATAATGCAAAATACCTCAAATAAACACCAAGAACCCGTGTCCCAAGTCAGGACACATAAAAAAAAATTTCAACCCTATACCTACATATTCCATAAAGAAAAAATCAATCAAAAGGCAAAGTTTTACCTGCACATTCCTTCACAACAAAAACATACAGTATATATGTAGTACGACATAAAACATGACAGAACAACATTAAACGAAGACAAAAAGGTAAAAAATCTTTGGTACAAAAGGGTAATACGCAATACTGACCATGATGATTTAGAGTCCAAGGAAGTGGTCAGTAGCAAAATTTTGTAAAGTCCTCGTATAAGTAGTCACTACGTGGAGTTTGTTGTCACAAGCGTGGGTAAAAATCAGTTCAGAGATTTCCAAAAGTAAATAAAAGGCTAGTCAGTGTCATGTATTGAATACAAGACCACTAGCAGGCAAGGGCGGACAAGTACCTAGGATGTTGAACCACCCCCCTTTCAAAGAAAGCTGAGAAAAAAAAAATTTTGACAGGGGCATGACAATCCCAAATTTGTAGAGAATGAAAAAAAACCCAATTAATGCATTAATTTAGAGGTTAAGTTGGTAAAAACATTAGGAGACAGGAGAGAAATGATCCCTGAATAACCTCACATCCAGCAGCAATTGGTCTGAGTACAACAGGCTAAACACCAGCCCAATTGTGACCCAAGATCAATTACCACCAAACATGGAGGTTAATTCAAGTGACCAAGAAGGCTCTAGAAACACATCTGGACACTAATCATTTTCTCCAAAGAGGAAAACAAAACAAAACAAGGTAATTTTAAGAAAACAGCCCAAACCAGCATGAATAACTTAAAGCAAACACCCCCCCCATATAACAAAAGGTAACCAGAAGGTTGGTAGTAACAAAAGGAATTACTTATTGTAAACAAAGTGAGAAAAAAAAATTTTGAACCCTAAGTTTCTTAGACAAAGGCCCTGGGATTGTCTACACCAGCAAAGTTAACAACTTTAAAATTTTCCTCAAGCCATTACAGAGAGAACAAAAGTTTGAACCCAGAAATCTCTGCACTGATTTGACAATTCCAGTACAAGTTTTTGTTTGACATAATCAGGTAAAAGTATTTTACGAAAACTTTCATGTGGTTAGACAGAAATAAAAGGTAAAAAAAAAAAAAAATATCACATGAATTATTGCAATGGCCCTTAGCCATACACAATTTGTACTACCAAAAGGGTACTACATCAGATTATAACACTTACACAAAATCATCAAACCAAAACAAAATATTTACTTCAATAGGAACTTGTATAAAAATGTAACAACATATAACACAGATTGTGCAGGTAAAATTTGATTGATACCAACAAACAAGTAAACAAAACAACCCACCCACAAGAAACTTAAAGTAAACGAAAAAGGTAAACACAAATGCAAACACTAAAAAAAAAATACAATACTAAAATGACACCAAATTCAAAAAGGAAAAAAAATGATTCGCAAATAAAAGACCCAGCACTACTTTTTAATTACAAAGCCAAATTGATCACGTGGCCTAAGATTATACCCATGACTACTAGTGGAGCTAGACAGGCCTGGAGAAATCGAAGATGGGGTTGCGGCATCAATATCATCACCATTTGAACTTAAAAAGGAAACAGGGGACACAACAGTATCTCTAAAAAAATCAGTAACAGGTTCTGCATCAGACAGGGCTACAACAGGCGGCATAGGAGAAGCTTGAAAACTACCAAAACTGTCATCCCAAGTGGGATCATAAGGAAGAAAGGGGTTTGGGTACTCTTTCAACATCTTCGCTTCCCAATCCTCAGTTGAAGACGAAGGGGTAGACTCAGGTAAAACAGACTCAGGAGTGTGTGGCAAGTTGTTATTACTAGTAGGAAAAACATCTCTATCAACAACTTTAAAAATTCTATTGACATGTACCTTTTGAACATCTGAAGGGTTAGTTAAAAGAGAAATCAAAAATAAAACAGGAGAACATTGCTTTAAAACGCGATAGGGACCTTTATTAAATTTACAAAGCTTTTTCGACAAATTAGGTTTATGTGCAGGTGTGTGTAAGAAGACAGTGTCACCAACTTTAATGTCTTTTAAGTTAAATTTTGTAGGAGCAGAGTTAGCTTGGTTATGAGAGGCAACTTCAAGGCGATCTTTAATTATTGGAAAGGTGTTCTGGAGATTGGTGACAATTTCCTGAGCATAGGATCTAGTGTCGGCATATGTCCTGAATTTTGATGAAAAAATCAGGTCATAAGGCAACACCAGATCTCTACCATAGGTGAGAAAAGCAGGAGTGTTTTGAATAGTTCTGTGGTAGGCAGTGCGAAAGGCCAGCAAAGCAAAAGGAACCTGTTCGCACCAATCCTCCTGAGTTTCACTAACCAAATGACTTAAAGAGTCTACTAAAACCTTGTTCAACCGTTCAACGACCCCGTTGCCTTGCGGATTATAGGCCACCGTGTGCATTTTCTTGATTCCTAAGACCTTATAGACTTCCTCCATTGCCTGCGACAGAAAATTGGACCCCCTGTCTGAATACAGAACTTCCATGATGCCATGTCTCGAAATAAAGTCCACCAAAACCCTAGCTACAGTGGCACTTTGTATGTCTTTAACAGGGTAAGCTTCTGGAAATCTAGTAAAATAATCTGTAATTACAATTAAAAATTTGTTCCCATGTTTAGAGGTAATGAAGGGACCAACCGCATCAATCGCACACTTCTGGAAAGGTCTATCAACAGTGGGGATCTCCTGGATGGGAGCCTTTTGACCTTTTTTGAAACCACGTCTTTGTAAACAAGAATGGCAAGACATCACATAATTCTTTACATTACGGTACAGACCTACCCAAAAAAAATTTTGCCTAACCCGATGCAATGTTCGAGAAAGACCTGGATGTGCAACAGTTTTGTTGTCATGGCAGGCTTGAAGAACTTCTTGAACAAGAGATTGAGGGACAACAAGTCGAGTATTGGAAAAATTTGCATCAGTAGATTGGCAAACAAGAATATTTTGTTGAAAAAAAAATTTATTTGACTTATGAATGAAAAAAGGATCTTGCGAAATATGACTCGCCATCTTTTGGCAAAAAGAGTCTTCCTGTTGTAATTTAATTAAGTCCTGGTTAGGCAAAGGTAAAATTTCACACTTAAATGGAACATTATCAACAACGTTAACTTCTCTAGAAAGAAAGTCTGCCATTAAATTTAACCGTCCAGGTTTGTGTACAATAGTATAGTCATATTGTTGTAACGTCATAATCCAACGAGCTATGCGAGAGGTGGGATCCTTCAATTTAAAAAGTTGCGAAAGTGACTGTTGGTCAGAAAAAATAGTTACATGAGTGCCATAAATATACTGTTTAAATTGATTAATACCAAAAACCACGGCAAGGGCTTCCTTCTCCACAACAGAATAATTTATTTCAGCGGCCGAAAATTTTTTGGAAGCAAAACAGACTGGGTGCGGAAAACCGGCTTCATCCTCTTGTGTGAGCACAGCGCCCATGGCGAACTTGCTCCCGTCAGTACAAATAGAAAAGGGCTTATTGAAATCTGGTAATTTTAAGCAAGGCTCTTTCGTTAAATCCGACTTAAGTTGGTCAAAGGCATCTTGTTCGAGATCCCCCCAGGAAAATTTTACAGAGTCTTTAGTTAAATTAGTTAAAGGGAGAGCTTTTAAGGAATAATTATTGATAAACTTTCTATAAAAACCAGTCAGGCCTAAAAATGAGCGAACTTGTTTTCGGGTTTTTGGAACAACAGCATTGAGAATAGATTTGATGTTATTAGGATCTGGCATTACCTTACCCTCCGTTACTCTATGTCCTAAATACGTAATTTCACTTTTTGCCAAAGCACACTTTTTGGGTTTAAGTTTTAGGTTTGCATCAGTTAGACGCTGAAAAACGAGCTCGAGCCTAGACAGATGATCTTCAAAGGTAGTTGATGCCACAACCACATCATCAATATAAACCCGATTTGGAAATTGGATAGTCCGGACAGCACCACTCCCATTAATCGTTGGAAACTAGCACTCGCGTTTCGCAAGCCAAATGGCATCCGTTTGAAGTGAAAGAGGCCCTCCTCTGTAGTAATACCCGTGAGATGAGCATCGTCTGGATGCATAAACATTTGATGAAAACCTGACGTCAAATCCAAGGAAGAGAAAATTTTAGCCCCAGAAAGAAAATCAATCATCTCTTGCAAATTCGGAAGGGGGAAATTATCTGGTATGGTCTTGGCATTAAGCTTACGGAGATCGGCCACCAGGCGAAATGATCCATCCGCTTTTTTGACCAGGAGGACTGGCGCAGCATAACTGCTGGTCGATGGTTCGATAATGCCAGCCTCCAAGAGAGTTTGAATCTGCCTCTTCATTTCAGGCTTGAGGTGGTAAGGGACACGATAGGGCTTAGAACGAACCGGAATGTCATCTGTAAGGTGTATACGGTGTTGAATGATGGGGCAGGCGCCCAAGTCGGAGGAGTTCAATGAAAAAACAGACTTATATTTGGACAAAAGAGCAATCATGTCATTGCGTTGAGATTCGTCAAGATGGGATAAATCTATGTCCTTAGCCCACTGGCTAAAATCATCTGAACCAGCTTGTTGTTCCACCGAGTTGACTTCGTCAGAAACTTTATTTAAATGGATAGGGGTAATATTAACAATTTTCATATTCTTATTTAAGGTAATGGAATCATGGGTAAGATTAATAACTTGAATTAAACACTGACAATTATCATTGATGGTGGAAATAGCATTGGCAACAAGAAAGGAAGTTAAATTTGTATCAGGATTAGGTTCAATTATTACAGTAGAATTAATGAAAGAGGGATCGCAGTTTGGAATAGTCACAAAAAATCTCTTTTGAGAATAAGCGGGTAAAATGATCTTAGCGGGCAACTTGCCAAAAAGAGAAAAGTCAACATCGGGATCAACATCATCATGTGCACTTGGCACGACAGCATTCAGAGAAAACGGGGGATGTTCATACGTCCAGACCACTCTAATATCATCATTAAATAAAATACAGTTGTCACAATCGATATGAAATTTGTAAGTCTTTAGAAAATCAAGTCCCAAAATGACATCAAAGTTAGGAGAAAGACAACTCTGAGCAACCAAAAAATTACATGAAAACGGGGTGTTACAAATGTGCAACTCAGTTTGAATTAATTTTGGGGTGACTATGTCAAAACCCGTGAGAGCCTTTAAAGAGAGGTGAGAACTATCAAATTCCTTAAAGTTAATTAGAATATTAAAAACATTAGAAGAAATTAAATTAACACAGGCACCAGAATCTATGAGTGCACGAAACTTAAAATTGGCAAAGTTAACTGAAATAATGGGTAAAGAACTCGACACACTTACTACAGGTTGCACAGCGGGATCAAACGGGGAATTAATGGAGTGTTGCGATCCAGACCAACCTCCCCCCAAACTTAGTTTAAATTTCCATCATTAACCCCACTCTGATCAGAGCCTGAAGCATTGGCAGGAGTCTGATTTTCCTGACGAGGCCTGTGTTGGGATCTAGCAGCCTGGTCACGTTGTTTTTTCCGACAATCTCTCGCGTAATGTCCTGGGCGGTCACAATAAAAACAAGTTATGTTACGTTGAGTTCGGGCAGGTTGGGAATGTCGCTGTGGAGGAAAAGATTGTGGGATAAAACTCTGCGACTGCATTTGTGAGAGCTGAGCCTGCATCGCAGCCATCTGGCTGGTGAGCAATTCAAGGCTTTTTGCATATGAGTCCGTAGTGGCCTTAAGGAGCCTCTCAAAGTCGCCTTCCACCATCTGGGAACGTGCCGTTACGGCATTTATCTCTGACAGGTGGCATTGGAGTGCCACTTCCACACGTTTCGCGACCTGTACCGCCTCGACAAAAGTTTTAGGGTCTACAACAACGACCTGGGCCTTAATGTTTGGGAGAAGACCCGCTTTGAATTGTGAAAGGAGCATCTCCTGTGAGAAGCTCTGAGGTATCGTGTCCGAGGAATTTATGGGATTTTTGAGGGCCTTATGGGCAATTCCTTCCAGTCTAGTGGCGTAATCACGCACTGTCTCCCCAAAATTTTGCTTACAGGACGTTAATTTTTCTATGTCCTGGGCCAAGGATCCCGCTTCTGCAAAGTGTGCCATGAAGCGGTCTTTGTATTCTTTCAACGTAAGACCCTCAATTGCCTCTAAGGTAGATGTGTAGAATTGGAGAGCAGCACCCTCCATTTTCAATTTTGCGACTGCCAAAGCCTGGTCATCCGTCCAGGCCGCCAAGGGCTGAATTAGGGAAAGGGAGTGAAAAAAATTTGAGCAGTTGCTACCAGACAGTGGTGGGAGCATGCCGATAAAAGCTGGACCTGGCAATGCCGCCGCTCTGGCACCTACATCTAGAGCCATACTGGGACTTAGGAAAAAGAAAATTTTGAAACTCCCAAAATAAAAGTTTGCCACCCAATAAGCTTCTCAAGACAGTCTCCAGTTACAAAGAGATATGTAAATGCATCAAAAAAAAATGAAAGTTTTCTGTATCCATTTCACCTTATTCAACACACACAAGATTGGCAAGGAGAGGTCACGGCACCATTTTGTAGTATTCTACTTACTACTGCCGTGAAAATTTAGTTTAGTTAAAAAAAAAATTTTAGATTTTTGTCCATTGCGTTGTGACCGATAGTGTAGAAAATAACCCAATGATCTCAGCTTTGCCTGAAGTGTGTGTTAGAAAAGTGGTAAAATAAACACAGAGATTAGCATAGGCCAAACCAGCATTTAACATAGCATTTACATTTATCATACTAACAAAAGAAAATTAAACATTGTCACAGGAAGTTATACACCAGAATAGCACACCAAGTAGAAAAAGAAAATTTAGCATTTGATATTTAATCCCCCCCCATTAAACATTATAAGAACAAAAGGGATAGTTCTAGCACAGCTTGAAGCATGAAGTCGCTGATCCAGCTCGTGGTGGAGAGATGGAAGATAGAAAAAGGGTAATGGTTAGATCTCGCCACGGATCCAATGGCAGGCCTGGTCTCGGCGTTTCAGGGAACCAACGGACGGTCGCTGATGGCACCTGGAGGCGGCATCTTGGTCACTCCACTGGTCAGGGAACTCCGGCCGGCTCAAACAGGTGTCGGGGACTTCGCGTTCCAGACAACACAAGCGGCTCCCGGTCTGGGCAAATGGTGATCGTAGTGCGAGACGTCAATTCCGGTAGGTGATTTTCATCGCCGCTAATGAAAAACACAGGGGGGTGGGGGCCTTACGCCCAATTCACATCCAATGGTGGCAGTTGGTGTCGCATCGGCATGATGGCCGAATCGAGGCAGTCGGCCGTAAAAACAAAAAGGGGAAAAAAAAAATTACATGGTGATCATCGAAATTTAAAAGGATGTTGGGCCTCTGGCCTTCGTGTAAACTCTTCACATCGTGATTCTTGATGAAGTCACGTCTGTTATGCCGAGCTGGCCCCCTAAAAATGCCGAGGTAAAAAGACGGACCAGAACACGTCCTAGCCACGCCACACCAGCACTCAGAATGACGCTTTTCGCCCCACGCTTGGGGAGCTTCGAAGAGCCCGGGGCCGCTTCCCGCGGCCGCAGGGACCAATCAGAGTGCGCCATCTCAGCCGGGAAACTTCGAGAACATTCGATCGACGGGGGAAGGAAGCGAGAAAATAAGAAAATGGCCGCCAGCAACTACTGCACGCGGGAAAGAAACCAACTTGGCCGAGAAGAAACGCAGGCAAGAACGGCCATCTTGAAATGGGGAAAAAAACTTAATTGATCATAAGGGTCTTAAAAACGTTATTAAATTTCCTAAAATTTTAGCGGGAGATAGCCAATCGTCCGAGACAACCCTGGGTAAAATTTGGAATAAAAATTAAATTAGAAGAGAGTAAAACTAATTAAAAACCGGACATGAACAAGAGATATTGCAAGAAATGAGTTAGGCTATTGAAGAGAGAGGGAAACTTAATAGTCAGCAGAAAATCGACAGAATTTACCTGATAATTAAAATTACACCTCCGGAGACCGGGCAAACAAAGGCAGGATTAATTTAAAGAAAAGGTAATTATTTAAAAAGTTCCAACAAAAAAAGGGTGATTAGTAGTAATTTAAAAGATTAGCTATTGAGTTATAGAAGAAGAGTCATCCAGACCATTATATCTCCTGACAAAAGGTATTTAAATTAAACTTCCAAGTTAATTACAAGAATTAAGAAAATAAATAATTAATGGTTAAAACAATTAAAATAAAAATTACTGCTTTTGATTTGTAAAAAACATTATCCCCCAAAAACAATACAACAATATAAGCACAGAATGTATCAAAATCTAATAAAGGAACACAAGCAACACATACATGAGACATCCCTGATTTCGTATATCTTTACATGGCAATGTTCCTTTTTTGGAACATTGCACTTTTATGCAAGATTGAGAAAAGATACCTTGATATATTTTGAATTTTTTTTATTATTTCTTTGAATTCATCCATTGGAAATACAATAGGGGAATTTTCGGGTGAATTTGAATTTTTGGGAATTTTACAGAATTTTTTTTTTCTTGTGTACTGTAAAAATTGTTAAAAAAAAAAAAAAAAGAAAGGCGATTTTTAGAAATTTTTCTGGGCTGAAATTTTTACATTTGGAAAATACTTAATATATCAAAAAATCAATTACACTTTTAATAATAAGCAGTATTTTTTTCAAACTGATAGATATGACAGTTTATTTAAAAAAAAAATATTAAACATAATGTTCCATTAAAGGAACATTGGCATGTAAAAGGTTAATAAATGAGCAGAAATCATCCAATTAGCAGAATGTGACATCCAAAAGTTATGACTGGAAAATAGTATTTTTGTTCAGTAATGTTAATATCAGTATTCTGCATTTCATTTCTCATTTTAGTCATATTTGAGGCATTGACCATTACAATGCTTCTTACTTTGCAATTATCAGTTTTTCTTCTGCAGGAAATATGCTCTATTTGCAAATGTATTCCAAATATTCTAATGTATGACTGATACCTAAAGTATCAAAAGCTTGAATGAGATATACCTGCCCTTCCTTTCCTTTGTTGTTATACTGCTACAAACAAGTGGATCTTTATGAACATTCAACCAACCGCCAATTCTCGTAGAAACAATTTTATTTCTTAAAAGCTGTGCAAATTTTTTAAGTTTTAATTCATAAACATCATTAAGCAAATAACCACTAATAGCATGTTCCCTGCGTGGTGTGTTTTTCAATTCTTTTCCTAAATTCTAGATTTTCCGCTGTGCGAAAAGCCATATTTGTTGCATATATCATGCATGCTACTTTAAATCCAGTTTTTTCTTCTGATCTGTTGTTGTCCTTGTAATGAAAGAGTCCATTTTTAATTTCTTTGTTGAAATTGATGTTGAAGCATACTCTGACATTTCTGAATTGCACTTTCTTCCAGAATTGTCAACTTAAAAGCCTCAAACATTAGAACTCTTTTGTTGAGGATCATCTACATCTGCAGAATTATTAGTTGAACTATTTTGATTGTTTTTAGATTTTGATAGTTCATAGTTTGAGATATGACACTTTAGACAAGATACAATGCCGTGAATCTCTTTTCGACAATGCAGGCCTTGCAAATGGTTCCTCTTTTCCCCAAGTCCCTTTTTCTCTTCTAGGTCCGTAAAAGTCCCTTTTTCTCGAAAATAGTCCTTATTTCTCCTTTTTTTTTCATTTTTAATCATGGATTTTAGATTTTGGCCTTTCAGAAATTGCACTGCTTCAAACTTTTAATGTGACGTCATGATTTGCAGTCTTCACATATGCATGTACTGGTTTAGTATTATTTTAGAGTTGCTTTTCAGCGAGTTGGTACGTCATGTCTCACTAGCCAATCAGATGCTGTCCAATATAATATTAACCCTACAATGCATGATTTTTTTTTAATGGCTTAAAATAAAATTGTAGCTTTGTTTTGGATTACTTATGCTTGGAAAAATATTTTTAAAAAATTTCAGCTTGTAGTTTCCCAGAAAAATCATGAAAAATATTCAAATCCGAAAAATTAGAGTGCCCACTCTATAGATCTCATAAAACAAAAGAAAGTAATATAGCCTGATTCTACATTATTTAATCGTAATACTACTATTTTTAATAGTTTTGTATTCATTTTCATTTAGCAATGAAAATTAGAAGCAATCAAAAATGCGGACAAAAATTGGTTCAGTGAACTGGATGCACGTGCTGTGAATTCATGCTTGTTTGCTCTAAAAACAATGTTACTACACACTTTTAAAAACTAAAATTTATTTCCGTGTGGTCTTATATTTATTTTAAAAGCATATTTCAGACAAAAACTACAAAATTTTCTTTTTATTACGGAAAAATGTGAGTGTAGCCAATTGGCAACAGTATGCACTCTAGGGTTAATAATGCTCATTGCCAGAAGAAAAGGTGATGACAGCTGTCATTCTCGGAAAATTACAACATTCTTCATGAATAAGCAAGTGGCATATGTAAAAAGGGCATCCAGGTTGGGGAGGGGATTAAAAGAAAGCACTTTGTTTTCCAAACAGGCACATTTATGCACCATGTAGTAAATGTTCAGAAATCGTTTGATGCAATCTCAAAATGATTAACTTAGTCCTAAATCTTATTCCTAAAGACAGACATAAATTCAGACCAATACATGTTTCGAAATCGTGCAAACTTTCTAACTCGCAATAAGTCGTTTTGCATTTTGAAGTGAATCCGTAATTCTCAAATATTTAGTAAATATCTGTAATAACTATAAATAATCTGAAGTTGAAAAGCCATGTAATGATTACACTAAAAGCAATTACAGTAAAAGCTCAACTATCCGGAAAGCACGGGAAATGTCGAATTCCGGATAAGTGAAAATTCCGGATAGTTGAGCTTGTAAAAAAAAAAAAAAAAAGATAGGAACATTCACCAGCAAAAACAGAGGCGGAGGGGAAGGGGGCATTATGCATGTGCATACTGCTCAATTTTTATTTATTCAGTTTTGTAACAAAGTTTTAATTGAATTTATGCTAATGCATGTTTATATTGCAAAGACGCTACAAGACTTATTATAATATGTCTTTGCATCCTTGGGAAGATGCATAATAAATTAAAGTAATAACTATTAAAAAGTGAAAATGTTAAAAGTAATAACACCTGCCGATTTTCAAAGCTTAAAAGCTTTACTCTAAGAGAGTGATAAAATAATAATAAATAGAGTGTTATTTCCTGTCCCCCCCTCCTTCCACTTCAGTTTCTGTTCAGAGATAACATAGTCAAATCATTGGAAGGCCTAAGCTGGAAAGTAGGTCGCGAATCACTACATTTAAATAATCTGCAATCAGCATTTCTGCTATGTGTTTGTTTTAGTGCAAAAGATGAAACATATAGTTCTGTGTTAATCATTAAAAAAAAAAAAAAAAAAAAAAGAAATTTTTAAGAATAATGTAAACATTTTGCTATAGTAATAAACAGATGATCACGGTTTTATCTCCTTGTCCTCCCTTCTGTGCTTGCAGACGCAACAGTGAAATGTTGTGTTTTTGTATTTTGTAATCATTTAGGCTGTTTTTTTTTTCGTATTTTTAAACACACCATTGTAATTTATGGAAATATTAGTATTCTCTGGTAATTGGAAATTTGCACCTGTTGCCACCGTACTGTTTGGACAGCTGGAGAGGAGGGGTCACCGTACTAATCAATCTTTTGAGAAGACACATAAAAGAAAAAGAGGGAAGCTGAAAATTTTCCGGTTACTTGAGCTTTCCGGTTACTTGGATGCCGGATAATCGAGCTTTTACTGTACTATTAAGAACAACTTGCAAGAGTGCATAACATCCAATTCAAAACAACGGGAGCTGCCGTCATTTATGTGGCTATGTCTAAGCTTATTGTTTACTAATTCACAACTGCATGCTTATCAAACATAACATCCTTACGGGTGAAATCATTTTGAACTCCTTTCTCTCCCCCCCCCCCCCAACTGAAAGCGTAATGTGCCACATGGCCCTTTTACATTGCTGAAAAGATGAAAAGACAAACATTCCAGGGGCATCTTTCAGTTCACGCAAATGAAAGAAAACAGAAAAAATAATTATTTATAAAAGGACATTTTATCTGGTTGCATTTTTTTTTAAAAAAAGGCTGATTGGAATTTTGTGAAGGAACAGTTATATCTCCGGTTTTGTAAAGGGTCGTTTAAAGGTCAATTTTGACTTCATTGTTTTGTCTCCTGTAAGGAAAACTGTATGGTAAGAAAGGAGAAAAAGTTTTGGCAAATAAGAATGGAAAAACAGACGGGCATACCAAGTCATAGTGGGGAGAAAAAGGACTGCCAGGCGTTAAAGGGTTGCCGTGTGCCGCGCCCTGTTTAATCAGTGGAGAATCCACATTGTGGAATGTGAAATGGGATAAATATAGGTCAATCATTGCTCAAGACTAGAAAAGGGGAGGGGGGGTAGAAAGAGTGTTGTAATACTACTGCACTTTTTCATTCTTGGGAGTGAACAATAAAGCATAGGAGTGATTTTATTGGGATTTAATGTCTTTTTAAAGAGTGGTCATGGGGGTACACTACAGAGAAATACTATCAACATAGGCAGGGCCATAGCGAGCAAAAAATGATAGCCCAGACAGCACATAAGCTTAAATCAAGCTTGACATTTCTTTGAATTTGACGTATTAATACAAGCTTGACAGTTCAATTCATTTTAAGCTTGCAGCAAGCTTGGAGAAGTCATTTGAACTGTCAAGCTTGAATACAACTTGATTACTGCTTGATTTGTAAAGCCACATCCACATAACAAATAATTTATCATCAGTCATAAATGTACTTGACCATAGAATTAAAAAAAAAAAAAAAAAAAAAAAAAAAATCTATATTTCCAAATATGGAAATTCTTCAAAATAAAATACAATTATACTACGAAATTGATTTCAAAATCAGTCGATTGTCTCCATTTTGGCCAGTATTGTCCAACATGAGTATTGCGATATTGAAAGTTTTAAAACGTGTGCTGCTTTTATACTTTTAAGTTTATATTATACTTATTTCCCTATTAGTAGAGTCTATAAATCACACATAGCATTATTTTAATTTTGATTCATCCCATGGAAAAATAAAAGAAACTTATCGGCATCGCCCACTGATCGATCGCACCAGAAAACGGCGTGACAACCGTAACAGTCACTTCAAACTTTAGTCATACAAGCGCAAGGCAGATTGGCGGAACAGTTAGCACGCTGTCTTCCCAGCCTATAGTTCCTGATTTCGGCCCCAGCCGCGGACGCTTGATGGAAACAGATTAAAATAACTTAAAATTTCAGCATAGAAGGGAAAATGCATGAAAAAATAAAATATGTGGGGCGAGTTCACCGACGGGCACCCCGTGTATTTAGAAATTTTTTTAAGGAAAATTTTTTAAGTTTGAAATTAAGCTTGCTATGTCAAGCTTAATGCAAGTTGGGCAAGTGCAAACTTGAACACTTGATTCAAGCTTGCATTAAGCTTACACGCTTGAAATTTTCAAGCTTAATTCAAGTTTATTGACTTGATAAATCAAGCTTGCTGCAAGTTTGCTATGCTGTCTGGGAGAAGACTGAAATTTTATAACTTAATTAAATTTTGTAAGCTTAATTAATGTTCCATTATTATCCCATAAACTTAATTATTATCCCATTCACAAATAAAGCACGGAAATTTAGTAAATCTACTTTGTTGCCCGAGAAGCAGACCTATAACCTTTAAGTCACCACATATTGCCTACTTGTGTTCAGTGTATTTTATTTTAGTGAGAAGCATCTCCATACTTTTGTGTGTTTCTTTCATGAAAACGGAATGTGCAACTGGAACTGATGCAAGTTTCGATTCGTTATGCAATAAAACTGCTTTTAGACTCCTCTTTGAGGAATCTATAAATAGTCGCCAATCATTCAGATTATAAGAAATATCTTCTAATTCATGTAACAAACCAGGTATGTCAGCACAATAAACCAAGAAGTTATCAGATTTGAAAAATGATAAAAATTGCTTTTCTCCCTTCCTGTACCAACTAAATGACGTATGTGTCGTTAAAAATTTTTTCTCTTTTAACCGAGAGCCTAATAATTCTGCATTTTCTTTAGTTAAACCTAAATCACGAATTAAGTCATTTAATTCGGCTTGATTAAATTTTTCAGGTACTTCATTTTTCATGGTGAAATCCAAGTCTTTTTCATCACTTTCGCTTTCAGATATATTAGCATTGTCAAAAGCCTCAGGTCGTGTCGGGACAGGAATATTTTCACAATGTGCGACAGGTCTTATAGCAGACTTTAAATTTGGGTAAACAATGTTTGATTTCGATTGCTTATTATATCCTGCAATTTTACACAAACAGAAATAACAGTCATCCACATGATTCTGCGGTTCATGCCATACCACAGGTATTCCAAAAGGTAAAGATAAACTCTTACCTAAAGTCCAATTTCTTAACTTTTCTACGCAGGAACAACAGGTGAAATGTGGCGCCCAATATTTGTCTTGGTCGCCCAGTTTCATTCCGAAGTACCAAAAGTAGGCCTTCGTAATGAAGGAAGTGATCGTATTTCGTTGATTTTTTTTACATATATTCGCCACAAATGTAGCAAAATGAATTTGGATCATTCTCACAACATCTCCTGGAACTACTCGCCATATTAGAAACACAATAGAAAGGGCACAGTTCAACGATAAAGAAATACAGGAAAATTAAAACATAAGCCGTAGAACAACTGCAAACGTGATTGCTTTTGTTTTGACGGACAATTTTTTTAGAATAAAGATAATGCAAGACAGTACTTCCATCTATGTTTTGAATTTTAAAATAAAAGGTTTCTTTAAATACAATTATAAGTATTTATTCAATATAAATGTATTATTTAATTTCAATGAAGTAAGAGGTTTTCAGAATTTATTTAAACAAATAAACATACATACTTTATTAATTTATCCTATCCAAATCGCAAAAAATCTGTGTATTTTTACTTATTTAAAAAACTTACTTTTCAAAAAAACTGTACGTTATATGTAAAAACTGATATTATTTTTGAAATAAGCATGCAAAAATACATTAAAAAAACAACTATTTACTTTTAAAACAAGAAATTGTTGGAGGCTGGTGATCAATCCTGTAAACAATAAGCAATCCGTGCTTCAATGATCAATCTTGTAATCAATTTGTAATCCATTCCTCAATAATGAATCCTGTTACTAATCAATTTTAGTCAAGTGCTTTATGTGGAAGATCCATTAGTTTTTGACAAACCATGATTGGAAAGTTTGCTATTATTATTCCAAAGTGAATATTAACAGGTACGTGAAAACTACGTTTCTGACCGACATTTCTATGACCATCTTCATTTCTTATACTACACTTTACATGTTTTTATAACAGTTCAGAATCACCCAGCATACAAAGCCATATTCTTCAGCTTGAATGAAAATTTAAAAATCATTAGTCAAGTTTTATTTTTTAAATGGAAAGTTTAAATATAAAATAGATATATATTTTCCTCCTCTCTCGCAGGTCATTCTAGTTCGGGGCACAGGACATTGATTCGGTGGCCTACTAAACCCTAATCAAGTCTTTAAACACAATTTTAAAATAGGTTTATTTATTTATTTCCATCGCTTTATTTAATTTCATTTTGCTCTCTCATAATTTCGGTACATAGCCATTTTCAAAACTCAGCGTTTCAATTCTTTTTTAAATGTTTCACATTATTAACTTGTAAAATTATAAAATATGAGATTGTTCTTTAATCCATTTTCATTTACATTGCCTTTTGAGTTTAACGTACTTTAAAAAAGTCATAGCTTTTTTTAACGGGGAAGAGGGCTGCACCATGCACCAGTAGATTATTAAATTACTCATGTAGTATTAAAAGATAAGGCCTATTAATACTGAAATTTCAATTTAAATAAGATCTTAAAAGAATTAGTTTCTGTTCTCTTGTCACTACAATGTACTATTGTGTTTCGCTGTAAAACAATAATGTAAGTGATCATTTTTTTATACAAAACTACACTATTTTCCTTGAATGTCAGATTGCAATTGCTAAAGTAAAGTACTACTAAATATTGAACATTTTGCAAAATGTACTTCTCTTTTTGAAAAATTTTGCTGTGCAATTCCATGACTAAGAATTTTTTCTGAATGTTTCATAAAAGGCACAATTTTTGTTATTTATTATAGTATGTAATGCAGCTTATGAAGACTCATTCTACTTTTAAACTTTTTTTTGTGGGTGGGTGGGTCCAAAGTTAATTTTAATTTGTGTACAGCAACCGTGAGTCAGGTTTTGTTTCTTGGAACTGCATCCTTAAAAATACAGTAACCATGTCCGAGATACAAGCCTGTAACCAGAAAATATTTCCGAGAGGAGGGACAATCTTCATGATCCTACGTGCTAAGAAACTTTCACATGTTACTATGGTGAAATCATATTTCAAATGTCTAGTTTTCCAATTCTAAGTTCTTACCCTTAGGCAAAAATATTTAGGTTCGAGACCATGCCAAGATGCATTCATGAAAACTGTGTGAGGCCCTTGGAAGCGTAAGACCGTGGACGGTCGTCCACATCGCCACGCTTATTATGAGGATTTACTTGTTTACTTTCTGTTACATGTCATGTCACTTCCACATCACTCTTCAATTTTTCTTGTCCATTTTGTCCAAGACCTTAGTGACATTCCTAATCGTTCAGATTTATTTGTGAAACAATACATTCAATAAAGTGACAGTCGAATTTGACAAATTCCAGCTAGTAGGTTTTAATTTCATTTTCTGGCATAATGCGGAAAAAGAAGCAAAACTAATTTTAGAATACTAATCTTTAAGCAGAGGGTAAATATTAGCTCTATAAAAATCTATCTGTGGTTTTTTGATTTGAATGCGTGATCAAAACCATGTATATTTAATTTTTCTCAAATTCATTCCATACAACCCTTATTTCACAGATCTAAAAGTGCTGTAACTTTTAAGCAGCTGTAACTCTGTGAATTTGGATCATAGAAGGATGAATTTTTTTTATTTATTTATTGTGCATGTGAAATTGATAAAGAAAAAATTTCAATATAACAAATAGGACCAGGGGACCATATAAAAATTTAAATTTTATAATTTTTATAGGAATTTATTGACTTTGATTGTTTGTGCTTCTAATACAGGGTGTCCAGTGCTAACAGTGCCTAATGGCTTTTTCCTAAACCGTTAGCCAGACACAATTGCAAAAATAGTTCCAATTGCAAAAATACTTTAAATTGTACATTCTACTATATCCGAAACAAAGAAAGTCTAAATCAATTTTTAAAAAAAATACGAAATTTAAATTTTTATACGGTCCCCTGGTCCTATCAGTTGTACTTAGAAAATTTTTCTTCATACAATTTCATGCACAAAAAAAAAAAAAAAAAAGTTCTTCTACGACCAAAATTTACCAGAAAAACCACTCAAAATACTGGTGTTAAACGATAAAGTAAATAAAAAACTTTGTAAAAAAACACACCTAAGATGTTATAATTAAGAAGATACGTACGTTTCGGCCAAAAATTGTTTTGACCTTCATCAGTCCAAGCCCTTCGAAGGGCTTGGACTGATGAAGGCCAAAACAATTTTTGTCCGAAACGCACGTATCTTCTTACCTATAACATCTTATGTGCGTTTTTTACAAAGTTTTTTATTTACTTTATCAAAATTTACCGGTTTCTGAAGCGCAAAAATTTTGACTTACGTCACTTTTCCATGTTTGAAAATGTCCTGTTGTGGTAAACCATTAAGGAACCATATAAATATTGAAATTTTATATTATAGGTTTAATTTCATTTTCTGGCATAATGTGAAAAAAGTAAAACTAATTTTAGAATACTTATCTTCAAGCAGAGGGTTATAGTCAAGCTCTATGAATATCTATCTGGGGTCAGATATACTAAATCGTATATGTGCAGCACGAATATGTGTAACATAGAGAGTGTGCAACGCAAAGTACAAGAAGAGTTTTCTACACTGGTGCATATTTCCATTGCAGTCAAAGGAAGCAACTTTAAGCAAACGTTATGCTAGCAGGATTTGTAGTTTTATTTTAAGTTTCTAAAGTGCATACATTTGTATTTTAAAATGTTTCATTTTCTAATTTAATGTTTAATGAAGTGTTTTATTCCCTTTTTTTTTTCTTTTTACATAACTTTTTACATTTAACATCAGTTCATTTAAAAAACTCTTAAATTCTATTTTCAGTATAAGCTATATTTTTATGTGAATTTATTGGATACACATAGTTAAATGTTAATTTTCTTTATTGCAATCTACATTAATAAAATAGTTAACGAAAGTGCTAATAAATATTACAAAGCTCAAAACCATGTACATTAATTTTTCTCAAATTCATTTTGTATGCAACCCCTAATCCGCAGCTCGAAAAGTGCTCTAACTTTAAAGAGCTGTAACTTGAAGAATTTTGGTTGTAGAAGGACGATTCTTTTTTTTTTTTTTTTACTGTGCATGAAATTGTATGAAGAAAAATTTTCTAAGTACAACTGATAGGAACGGGGGACCATATAAAAATTTAAATTTCGTAATTTTTATTGAAATTGATTTTTTACTTTGATTGTTTTCTGATATAATAGATTATACAATTTAAGACATTTTTGCAATTGGAGCTGTGTGTCTCTGACTTAAGGTTTAGGAAATAGCCCCGGGCATCGTTAGCACTGGATACCCTGTATAATATAGATAATACAATTTAAAACATTTTTGTAATTGGAAATATGTGTCTCTAACTAATGGTTCAGGAAGTAGCCATTGGGCACTGTTAGCTCTGGACACCCTGTATTTAAATGATATTTTTTAATAATATTCATATGATTAATTAATTGTTGTTTATTAGAATGGAGACTTGTGTATTTCAATACTTCACCCACCCATTGATGACCCACAGAGTGGAGAACTGCCCTGTGAACGCTGGAATCCTACACAAAATGTTAGGTATGTTATTGAATTGCAGCCTATAGTAAAATACATTCATTAAATAATTTAATTTTTTTTCTTTTTTCCACCAGATAGTACCATTAGTTGGATACTTTTGAAATTGTTTAAATATCTATCATATATTTTACTAGCAGCATGGCCTGGCGGAGCCTGTGCAATGAAAGAAAAATGCTATTTATCTTAAATATAGATTGTAAAGGGAAGGAATGTGAATCCTCCCGCTGGAATGATAAAAAAAGACACAGGATTTCCCGCTGCAACAACAACAACAACAAAATGGAGGGGGGAAAAAAATGAACATGGCACCTAATAGAATACAGAGGTTGCCAGGAATTGGACTTGACTAGGCTGGAATGTGAATCCTCCCGCTGCAATGATAAATAAAAGGACTTGGGACTTCCTGCTGCAATGATAAAAAAAAAGGATATGGGATTTCCCGCTGCAAAATAGAAAAAAAAAAAAAGAACAAAGCACCTGATGGCGTAGAGGCTACTGGGAATTGGACGTGGCTGGACTTCTCTTCTACCTGTCTGTGTTCTAACAGTCATTTATTGCTAATACCTACGCAACTACTAAAAACAAATAGAGCCCAGTTGTCGGTATGAAATTGTAAAGGGAAAGAATGTGAATCCTCCTGCTGCAGCGATAAAAAAAGGACATGGGACTTCCCACTGCATCGAAGAAGAAATGAACATGGCATCTGTTGGCGTACAGAGATTACCAAAAATTGGACGTGGGTAGGCTGGAATGTGAATCCTCCCACTGCAGTGTTAAAAAATGAAATGGGATTTCCTGTTGCAAAGAAAAAAAAAAAATTAACATAGGGCTTGCCAACGATCCGAGTTACTGAGAATTTGATGTGGCTAGGCTTCTCCCATTCTACCTATCTGAGTTCTAATATGCAGTCTTTTATCACTAATACATACGCACCAATGGAAAAAAAAAACAGTTTCCAGTCATCAATATAATAACTAGTCTGCCTGAATTTCGCATAGTAGCGATGCGAAGGGGGGGGGGGTGGATTACATTAGCACAGTTGCTGTCTCATCTCTCTCTTTCAATCTCCACCTCTCCCCCCCCCCCCTCTCTCTTTCACCAAGCGTGCTGTAGCAACCTTGAAAACCAGTGGGGGATGATAGCTATATTCAATTGCCGAACTTGCAGTCCAGAGAGAATTTTAACCATAATTTCAGAAAATCATATAAAAAAATCTAATAAACATTTCTGCATGGTTCAAAGTTTAAAAGAGGGAGAAATAAATGTTTAATCAGCAGTAAAAAGCTGGAAAATTTTTGCCCATTAGGTTTTTTGATGTGACAGTTTAAAAATAGCATATTTTTAAAAGCAGTACACTTTCTTCGAAACAGGATTTCCTTTAAAAAATTCCCAAAAATCGGCAAATGTAAGTACGATGTTGTAACAAATTTTTATTTGAAAAAGAAAACTCTGTAGTTTCCGATGATATAAAAAATATAGTGTTTGAATGAAAATTGAGCTCGTGATATCAGTAAAATGTGAGAAAAATGGCCAAAACCTTACAAAACATAAAATAACTCAAAAACTATTAATCCGATTAATTTCATTTTTACGGCATATGAGGTTCTAATTATTTAGTAACTATCTTCTCCGAGGAGTTTATAATTGGTGTAAAATACTATCATCAATTCTTCCAAACTCATATTTCCTAATGCAGCGATTTTGAATAAATCTCCCGTTTGTTTATTTCTTGCGGATTCCCGTTTGGAGTGCAGGAATGAACTTAAGAATGAAAAACCATGTGAAAAAATGAACACCCTCAGTTGTCTTGGCAATACTTCAGGTCACATAACATCACATGCCGATTTTCCCCTGCCGGTTCTTCATTAATGGAGGCCTTCCAGAGGCCAAAAACTGGACAAAACATAAAATAACTCAAAAACTATTAATCTGATTAATTTCATTTTTACGGCATTAGCTTTCTCTTGTCCTATTTAGTCAGTGTGCCAAATTTGGTCCAGATCTGTCCAACGGTCTGGATGCGTAAAGCGAACAGACGGACAGACTTTCCTCTTTTATATATATATAGATTCACATCAATTACTTATTTTCAAGAAAAACTTTAAAAAATAAAAGTCTTAGTGAATGTTTAATTTTTTTATGACTGTAAATTATCACGTTACAAAAGAAAAAATCTGGAGTGACTCCACTCGACTTTCCGAACACCTACGTTTAAGATCATTACCAAGCATTTAAATAAATTTTAATCAATGAATAATTCAGCGAAAGTTCTTAGTTTTTTTTAAATATGAGATCAATCAAATGTACCGTTTAAACGCTAGCGCACTTTCAAGAATTTCTCCCCATATGCCCTAATGTAAAAGAAATGTTTGTCGTAGCCCTGTAGGAAAACTATAAGTCCTATCCACATCAAAATCAATACCGGTCTTACGGTGGTGGTTTATAACATGTATACCCAATTTGAGCTCAATCGCATGTACCGTTTAAACGCTAGCGCACTTTCAAGAATTCCCCTCCCCCATAGACCATAATGTAAAAGAAATCTTTGTCGTAGCCCTGTAGAAAAACTATAAGTCCTATACACATCAAAATCAATACTGGTCTTACGATGGTAGTTTATAACATATATACTCAATTTGAGCTCAATCGAATGTACAGTTTAACCCTCTGACTGCTCAATTTGTGGACCAAAATCGCTTCAAAAATTGTGTAATTTTCTTTTTTCATATTTCAAATCTATATACATAGGAGAATTGAAATGTGCATTTTTCTTTCTAGAAAAGGTTCTTAATATAGATTTTTAACATGAGAATCTAAGCTTCAGGAAAACCAATTTCAGATGTTATTACATAAAAAAAAACTTTTAAAATAAATTTCAATTGAATTACAGTTAATTTCCATTTATTATATAATATAAGAAAATGCACCACCGCCTAATGCTTTGCAGGTTTATTGAATCATGGTCAGGCTCATCGCCATCTGAGGAGTAGTCTAAAATATCTAAATCACTATCCCTATCAAAACTAAAATCTCTTTCAGAATCTCATAAATCATCCAGAATATACATTCTGTCAATTGCTGAACGACTTCTAGAAGCCATTTCTGATTAGACAAAGTGGCAAACAAGTGAAGTTAGAGCATTGCATGCCAAGTACTACCTTGAAATGCTGCAATTTAGTGGACGACATCTGTTGGTCAAAACCTGAATTAAACATATAATACTGTATCTAATTTATTTCACTGGTTAAACTGTGAAAACGCAAGGCTGTTCTCCTCAATACAGGAAGAAAAACACCTGCCCACGAAAATCGTGGGATGAGCAAATTTTGCTACATTTGAGTTGCCTGTAGAAATCACGGGATGAGCAGACAGAGGGTTAAACGCTAGCGCACTTTCAAGAATCCCTCCCCCCCTCTCCCATAGGCCATCATGTAAAAGAAATCTTTGTCGTAGCCCTGTAGAAAAACTGTAAATCCTATACACACCAAAATCAATACTGGTCTTATGATGGTGGTTTATAACATATATACCCAATTTGAGCTCAGTCGAATGTACCATTTAGGAGCTATCTTGTTCACACACACGCGCATACATACATACATCTCGTAAAAATAGCAAAAACAGACATGTGATTTTTCAGCGAATAGCAGAAATCCACTAATTTTAAATAGCTGATTAGCGGACTTCCGTGAATTTCAATCAGATTTTCTTCAATCTGGTTTTAATTAAAGTACTTTCCTACGATAAAAACTGTGTCATTCTTGGTCATTCTGCGCTCTGTTTATAAATAAATGGAATCTGGTTGGCTCACTCAACGGATCCTGTGTTTCCACAGAGGATTTTTCACAATCTGAAGTAAGTAAGCCAATGATACACGCAACTAGAAACATCAACGGGATTAATCCGATTGGCAGCCGAGTTCGTCCCTTTTTAAAACGCCACATATTGTATCGTTAATTAGTTATATTAAAGCACCAGTTTTTTTTGGTATTGTATATTTGTTAATAACAGACGTATAATACAGTATAGGACCGATTATCCGGAATGGTTGGGACCGAAGGTTTTCGAGATTTTCTGGATTTTGGGTCTTTTTTCCTGTTTATTTTTCTGATTTACAAAATACAGTACTATGTCTCAATTGTGGAATTGTCAGGACCATGGCGATTCCGGGGATTTTTTTCAATTTTCAGTCAGAAAACCAGACTTTTCACCCTGTGCACTCGCTTTAAAGCTTTTTTTCGATCCCCTTTTACACAAGAAACAAACAATCTCATAAATTGCACAATATTTATTTCGCAACATTTTTTTTTTACAAAATATCTCTGTAATTTTTGTTTGCCGCATTGATTTAGCTTTTTCTTTTAACGCCTT
Source organism: Cheiracanthium punctorium (assembly GCA_038373885.1). Taxonomy (NCBI): domain Eukaryota; kingdom Metazoa; phylum Arthropoda; class Arachnida; order Araneae; family Cheiracanthiidae; genus Cheiracanthium; species Cheiracanthium punctorium. The sequence goes on from JAWZYV010014301.1 coordinate 71,595, forward strand.
TTCTTTAATTAAAGTTACTGTCATTATTTCTTGCACCGTAGCAAAACTCTGCTGCTGATATCGTTCAATGAACTAATCAGTCTATCAATCGAAATTTTTTCGTCACGTACCTCACTTTTACTGATTTTATATGTAAAAGCTCATTATAAAAGGATCAACTCCTACGGTGGAGGACAAAATAAAAGAATAAAAAACCCCGGATATGCTCTCAAATTACGAGTGATACATAACAAAAACACAATATTTTACAGCTGCAGTAGCTAGAGAAGAAAGGATAGGAAGAAAAAAAAAACAACTTTATCAGCTGGCTCTGTTTATTTAAATCTTAATTATTCCAAAGCGGCAGCACGGGGGAAAAAAAAAGCCCAAATAAGAGCAGAAAGGCTGATAACGGATTATTTAAATTTAGTGAGTCGTGACCTACTTTCAGACTCGACATTCCAAAGATTTAACTATGTTATCTCATAAACAGAAACACGAGAGGTGGAAAGCAGAGAACAACACTCGATTTTCTTTTTTTTTTAATCATTCTCTTGTATTAATTTTAATTTTTATTATTCTTCCAAAAGATGCAAACACATACATTAAAAACTGTTTAAAAAATACCTAAATAAAAATAGATCTGTATGCAGGTGCATAACCCCCCCCCCCTCCTTTTTGCCAGTCAACACTTCTTTCCTTTTTTAAAAACTCAACTATCCAGAATTTTCACTTATCCGGCATTTGATGTTTCAGATTGCTTAAAAAAAAAACAAGGGAAAGTTAAAATAATGTTCGTTTTTTAGGCTATTCCGGTTTTGCTTTCACACAAGGAGAGAGGAGATGAGAGCTCTTTCACCAAAGCACGTTCCTCAATCTGCTTTGCTCCAGACTGTTATAAAAATAATAATGAAATACTAGCGTTATTGCGTTACTCCTACAATTTAATAATGTGTTTTTCCCTCTTTTTTTTTATTCAAGCAAAATGTGGGAACAGTCACGAATTTTTGAAAGACCTTTTTTGTTTTTCCTATTTCATTATGATGATCGGGGAAAAAAAAAAAAGAGACTGGAGGCCATTCCGGATTTCGAAACTCCGGATAATTAGTTCTAAACTGTACTTACATACCTAATATGTAATTTTTATCATTAATTCCATATTGGGAGACCTCTGACTTCATTTAATATGATAACATGATTATTTGATATCACCGTGCTAACAACATACATTATATACTTGAAAATTTTCAAAAATTTTGTGCCCCCCCACCAAAAAAAAAAAAAAAAAAAAAAAAATTCAGCTAATGTTTTCTTGGCCAATCATATCCCTGATAAATGAATTCAGAAGACCTCAAAACGCTTAAATACACCAAAATATCGAAGTAGAATTTTTTCATGATTACAATACTTTCCTTACATAGTATGTGTTCGGAAAGTAAAAATGGGGGGGGGGGGGTTCTCTCTTTGCGACAGAAAATCTGTGTTTTTTCTGGAAAGAAAGAAAATTTCTTTCCCTTTCCTGACCGAGTAAGAATTCTGAGTACTTTTAATGGAATTTTGTGTTTTATTCCTGTAAATAAGGTATGGGTGACCTTTGGAAAGTTGCATGCTAAACTTTAGGATGTTAGAGAAGTCAAGGGCCATATAAGTGGGATTTTATATGGAATTTTGAATGGTGTATATAGGTTTTCTATGGGAAATTGAAATGTTCTGTGGGCTGGATCAAAAGACGTGGCAGGCCACATCAAGCCCACAAGCAGGGGGTTGCCCATATGTGCTGTAAATGTTCTGGAGTAAAACTTTTCCATGGGTAGTGCCGAACTCTGGGTTTCTTAGAAAAAATACTTTTTAGAATATTTCTTGTATTTTACTAAAATAGTTGAAATTTATGTAAAAATGATAACTTTTTAGTCTAACCTTTTAAGACCTTGGGATCTGTCTAGTTCTCAGACCCTATACATAGTTCAATTTTACCTAAATGGGGCCCTTTCACAAAATAACTTGTACTTTTCATTTGAATTATCATTTAGAAAAAAAAAAAAAAAAAAAGACACTAATGTCTAGTCACTTTTATTTTTAATATTTAATTTTGATTTGAAAAATTGCCTTTTTATTCAAAGAAAAAATTCATACAGTTATGTAAAAATTCACAAAATAGAACCCCGAGGGGAAAAAAAAAAAAAACCCTGGTTCAGCTCCAGAACTTTCTACTGCAAACTTTTCTAGGGCAAAGCCTAAAATTCCAGTTTTTTTTAGAAAAACGATTTGAATGACTTTTTCTAATTGTTTCTTATTTTTGGTTAAATGGTTAAAATTTTTCATTTATACCTTAAAACCATAATAAGTAACATCATTTGTTGAAGGCTGATTTTTACGTTTTAGACAAATTTTGCGTATAGTTCATTCAATTCTCCTCCCCTACACCAACTTGCAAAACATTTTCAGGATTTTTGAGTAGGGATGTAAAGGATATTGATTTTGCCGGATATCGGATATCCTAAGCTCCTTTGGTTGCTGGTTATGGTGTAGTGGTAATTTTTTTTTTTTTAAGATTGTACTTAAATTAAACTAAGCAGCGACTTATTTATCTTATTGATTTAACTGTTAACATGTTTATTTCCTAAATGTTAGTAATTGATGCTTATGTATAATTTAAGTACCTTAAGTCCTGAAATATAATGGTCTGGGTGACATTTCTCTTTTAAAAATGTCAATAGTTTTGTTCCTTAATCACTTTTTTACTTTAAATTAATTATGTACCTTGTTTTCTTTATCTCCGGAGGTTTAAATTTAATTGTCTTGTAACTTCTGCTGTTTTTCTGCTAACTATAACATTTTTCTCAATAGCTTAACTTGTTTTCTGCAGTAATATCCTCAACCTTTTGCTTAAGTCCGGTTTTTAATTATTTTTACCCACTTCTGTTTTAATTTTCAACTCCTAACTTTACCCAGGGTTGTATCAGACTATTTCCCTCTGAAATTTTAAAGATTTTCATTATGTTTTTGACGTACTTCATTGTTGTTTGTTAATTTTCCCGTTCAAAATGGCCGCCCTTGCTTCAGTTTTCTCCATTTTTTTTATCCTTTTGATCAACGAGACGTAAAATTGCTTTTGTTTGAGCCTGTGAAGCCTCCAACAGATTTTTATCGATATTCAGTCCTAGTGTGCTTTGTTCATCGACCATTTGGTGTCCATCTTGCCATGCCAACATCATTGAGCTATCTCCGGTTCTGAGAAAGATTCCATAATGAAGTCCGATGCCAGGCCCAGTCTGGATGATTCCCTCTTCGTTTTGGCGCTCCACTTCCCGATACAGATCACCGTCATCCTTTCATCGTTTGCAGCTGCTGCTTTGGGTGAGACCAAGCCTTTTCTCCTTTTTTTGAATTTTTGGCTAGAGGAGCTCTGTCCTGCCAACACATTTTTGCACCACATTGGTCATGTGCTTGTACTTGATGGACTAAACCCGGCATTGTTCTTTCCAAGATGTTCTCACCATTTGTTTTGTTTTTTTCTCGTAATTTTCTATTCCCACTAATTTTGCTTTAAGATTTACCTTTTTTTTATTCGAGCTATGTAACTCCTGCAAGACAAAATGCTATAATGTTAAGATTTTTGTCTTTTTTTCAATAGTGATTCTTGTGTTAAACTAAGTTTGCTTGAACAGACCAACTATATGATGATGCAATAATTTAACCTTTCTTTTTTTTACTGCAACAAGTAATTACTCTTAAGTTTTTTTTTTTCCCTAATTTAATATGTGCCTTTGGCTGCCTAAAAGGGCATCATGGAATGAGAGGATAAACAAATTCTGATGGGGGAAATCGAATCAATTTCTCAGTTAGAGGCCGTGCGGGAGTTTAATTAGTTTTTTTTTTTTTTTTTCTCTTTGTCATTTTTTGCACAATTTTTATGCCAAGGCACGATTTCCCCCCCCCCTTTTTTATTTCACAGTTATTTCTATTTTACTGATTGTTTCACAGTAAAAGAAAAATAGGTTTAATTTCGGGTACCCAGAATATCACCTTATTGTTATTATTTCAAATTGTTAGTCAATGAAGCAGGATATGTTAAATATTATGTCAAAGTAATTACAAAGCTAATTTCCTCGGCACTGCTTAAATTTTTTTTGTTTGTTTGTTTGTTTTAACTTTGATGTGTATCCTTCCCAGATCTTTGAATAACATGTTTAAATAAATTTCCTTGGTGATCAAATTTTATGTGTACTGTGCTTATTTATTGTAACTCGCACACACTCCCTAGGCAAGGTGAACCTTTTGGGTAATTACTTTACTTTTTAGGTTTTTTTACACAACGCATGATTCTTTTAAGGTTCTTTACAGGTTTACCATTTCTATGATTCTACTATCTAAATTTCACGGCTGTGGTGAGAGGTAAACACCACAATGGATATCCGGCACTAAACATGTATTTAGTTATTGTGTTTTTTCATTTTTGTAATATAATGGCTTCAGAATAATAAATTGCAAACATGTTTCAAGCATCATCAAAGTATTTTTTTAAAATTGACTTATCATTTACAAAAACTAAATATCTTTAAGGTAAACGCACCAATAGTGGGCCCCTTAAGGGTATTTGCTCAGTTATTATTTAAATTTTAGAGAAATTTTGTTGATCTATATTTTTTTATGGTTGTTTGAACTCTTACCTAAAATAATAATTACATGAAAGAGCAAAATAATTGCTATATATTTTTTAATAAATTAAAAACTTAGATCACTTCTGTGCACCAAAAGCGGGCATAGCAAATTTTTCATGTATCAGTAGTGAGCATACCAAAAGTGGGCCACCCAAATTTGTTGATTGTACTAAAGAAAAAATAATAAAATCATTATATACTGTAATAATAACATAGTTCACTATAAAAAATTCAATTAAAATGGCTTTGATATAAATTAAAATCCTTATTTAAGGAACTTAGTCACTACATAAGAGCATACCAAAAGTGAGTCACCCAGATTTATTAAACGTGCTAAAGAAAAAAAGAATAAAATCATTATATATTGTAATAATAACATAGTATACTACAAAATATACAATATAGCAACTTGATATAAATTAAATCTTTATTTTAGAATTTAATTGCATAATATTTACATTTTTTCTTTAACAGCCAACTTTTTGTGAAAGGTGTATGTTAACTGTCGGTCTTTAATTTTAAGTTCTGGTTGAGGCATTATAGATATTACATCTTTATAGGTTATATTGAATACATCATTTTCGATAATTATGAAATCCTTTTTGACCTTTGCAGACTTCAGCCCCTGAACATTTATAACCTTTCCTTGTATATTTTGTATGATACACAAATACACATATTTTTGTGTGTTTCTTTCCCCCCCCCCCCCACCAGAGACACAAGAACAAATTGGCCTTCTTTTAACTGTGACATATCAAAAATGGGCATCCCTTCTTCATCACTCTCGCTACAATCCAAGTCTCTTGATTCATTTACAGTAGAATCATTAAATGAAACTGAAGACGCTGATGAACATTTTCTGTTTCTTTTTGTGTAGTTGATTTTTCTTTTGTTCACTCTCCATTTTCCTCCTTTCTCTTTCTATTTTTCTCTTTTCTTTTTCAGCAGCTTTTGCGTTTTTAGCATCTTCTTTCTTCTTATGATACATAATCATTTGTGGCGAAGTAACTACAGCAGGAAGTTTCTCATACTTTCTCTTTTTTCTATCATCATTTTCACTCTGTGGCCAGAAAAGAGACCTCTTAAATGGTGATGGAATAATTTTTGATGGCCCAGCAATGGGACTGTCATTGTTTGCTTTTTCAGTTTTATTGATATGTTCAGTGATTGCTACCTGATCAATTATAGACCCAACGTGTTGGGATTCTATAGTCCATAAAAACTTCAGTTGACTCTTGAACATCTATATCCATTTCTTTTTCTGGAGTTTCAACATTAACCTTATTAAAAGGCTGAAAAAATTAAGACTGTATCAATTTTTTGTTTTTTTAAATTGTAAATTTTTAAATATAAAAATTTATGTATGTTATAGCTTAAATTAGATAAAGACTTTGCTTCCAACCACAAGTAATATAAATCTGTTTGCTCTACAGGACCCTTCCATTCTTCTACATTTTCTAGAAATGCTTTCAGCTTTGCTTCACCAATTTTTGATTCCAGTATTCTTAAAAAATGATTTTCTTCCTTCTTGATCGGTGATGCTGGTCTTTGAAGATTTATGCCCTTTGAGACAATCACTTTTTTTGGATTTATTTCCCTTGGAACAATAACTTTCTTTGGATTCCATGGAAGAATGCCACATGCCCTAAACCCATTTGATATTGTGTCAGGTGACAAGCGATTAAGTGCTGACTTAAGTACACCTGGAAATTGATGCTTTTGTATTTGATTTCCATCATTACTTATTCGAAAATTTGAAACTTCTTGTTTCCAAATTGTTTTCAGGGCATGAAACACAGAAACATCCATGGGTTGAAGAAGATGTGTTGCATTTGGAAGAAATGCCACCAACTCAATTTCATGAGCCATACAGAAAGTGCTAAGCTGCAGTGCTTATAAAAATATGCTTTCAAAAATTTTAAATATCTACGCCTGACATGCTTAATTTTAGCCAAGAACATAAAATTTATCATGTGAGAATAACCCCCATTAGTGTACCAGTAGTGGACCATTAGTTTACCAAAAGTGGGACACCTGGCCCACTACTGGTTCTAATAAAAATAAAGCAAATCTAGTTATACAACAAGACTGTACAAGATATAACTTCTAAAATACACACTAGAAAACTGTGTATTTGAAAAAAAGTGTATGCTCCAGTAATGGGCCACCCAGGCCCACTACTGGAACATTTAGTAAAATAGTGTTCCCAAAATGGGCCACCCTTAAATATCTATAAACAGTAATTATTATTTAATTAAATAATATTTTATAATCTAGTCAGTATATAATTAAATAATATCAATAACAATTCATTTTGAAAACAAGTAGAATGTATGCTAAAAAAGGAGCTGAATGAAAACTTGCCTCTTAAGAAAACCACTAAGAACAGGTTTAAAATGCTTCTTTCAGAATTCAACTTCAGCAACAAACCTTCTAGTTCCTAACTAAACAGGAAATAAAGACTGTGCCATTGGTATTTAATTAGTAAGTGTTTCAGCCAATCACAGGCAGATCTCTAATCTTATTGGAACATTTTAATTTCTTGTTTTTTGAATAAAACATCCAGGTGGCTCACTACTGGTACGTGGCCCACTATTGGAGCACTTACCTTACATATGTGTACATAAAAAATGTTGCTTAACCCCTTCCCTGTTTTGCCCGTATGCCGTACGGGCGCGGCTATCGGGTCTTTACTGATTTGCCCGTACGGCGTACGGGCAATCTGATTTTTATTTGCCTTTAACTGTTTCGCCCGTATCTTTCCTATTTTTAGTAACAAATTATTCGTGTAGATGTTTTGTAAGAAAACAATTGAATTGTAATCGAAAATAAAGTAATTGCACTATTTTACTTGTAAATGTGACTTCCTTGTTTATCGTTCATGTAGGAAAAAAATCAACTTGCGGGGTTGTTGTGTGTGATTATGGCAACGCTACACTAGGGCGATCTGCCAGGGGGGGGCTTGGTAGGAGGACTTTCTATGGGGTTCTAACCCGTATTCACGTTACATCTGGAGAAAACCTACCAAAACTCCAGACCGTTAGATCGACAGCCGCGCGATGGGACCCCGAACCTGGGACCTTCACACTTCGGCCATCTACCATTTTCAGTGGCATAACCACTGTGCCATGGTGAGGCCAACTTGCAGGGAAAATAGATTATTTTCATTAAAGAAAAAAAGTTGTAATAAATGCTTAAAAATATTAGAAATGTTAATTTTAATAACATATCTTTACTTAAAAATGTAAAATGAACAAAAAAAAATGCAATAAAAAAATGTGACATTTTTGGGACCGAATTCTGGAAAAAAATGAAACTGTTAAGGGGTTAAAATATAAGCAGTTAAAATATTCTTTTTATGTGTACACTACTGGCAGAATCAAATAAATTTTAACCATGACTTTTGATAAGATACCTATGATAGATGAGTTATTTTTTTCCAAACATAGGTTTAATGCCTTTTTTGTTTTAATCATTTAATATTAATTTACATTAAGTCATTTTTAGTTTTATTTTAAGTTAAATTACATTTAGATTGATAAATAAAAAGTAAATCCCTTTTAAATATTTATAATGAAATCGTAATTCTTTCTTTGTAGTTTTACACACACAGGTATGGAACAGAATTTTTAAGGTTATGCGTTAAATTTCTTTAATAAAAAACAATATTTTTTTAAAAAACTAAGTTAAAAATACAAAAATAGATCTGTTTAATTGTTTAGTTTCTAAAATATACTAGCATTCTCTCACAGTACAAAAATTCATATGGCACTATAAAGGTGAAAGGGTGAGGGGGGAATTATTTTTTCAAACATTACTTTCCAAATTTTAAGAAAATTTCACTTCTTTACTCTTTATTTCGACATGCAACAGACACACACAAAAGAAAGAGTATAGTTCTTTTGTACGGAGTGATAATCATACACTGCAGTAGTAACTAGAATGATAATCATACACAATGCTGTAGTAGTAACTAAAACAACTATTTTAAACTAATAAAATACTATATTATAACATGGTTATCTGTACAAGCAACCATGTTGTAATTTTCACTAATAAATATTTCACAAATGCATTTTAAATGTACATTTTTTCAGTAGACTTTAAAAATCAATTAGAACTTGCAGAAAATCATAAGTGAATTTAAATAACTAAATTCAATTAAAAAAATATGTAAAATAAGGGTTAATTTTTAATCATTAGTTATTGGAGACTTCAATAAAGGAATGCTCAGTAAAAGATTGTAATTTACAAAAAGGATGAAGATTAAAAATTTCTCCCTGCCTTTATAAATTGTCTTCAAAATTTATTGAAGTTTTTGTTAATTATCAGATTTCTCTAGCAAATTAAAAATATCAGAGAAACTCCATGGGGTGGTAGTTTTAGTGGTAGAATCCTGTTTATAGGGGAAGTTCAATTATACCAAATATAATTTTCTATCCTGCCCCATGCATATTATAGATAGAACTTTAGTAGTATATAGCGGGATATCTGATAGTTATGATTCAGATATCCGACGGTATTTCGGATATTGAAAAATCAGGCCGGATATTCGTTACATCCCTATTTTTGAGTGAAGGTCAGTTTTACCAGTAGCATTATTTGGTGTAGACTGATTTATATTATTCTAGACACATTATGCATAATACCTATCCAACTGAAATAGTTAAAATTATGCTAAAATTATAACTTTTTTGTTTATACCTTAAGACCATAATGAGTATCATCATTTGTGGAAGGCTGATTTTTATGTTTTAGATAAATTTTGCATATTGTAGATTCAATTCTCTCCTCCCCTGCACCAACTTGCAAAACATTTTCCGGATTTTTGAGTGGTCAGTTTTACCCCTGACATTATTTGGTATAGACAGATTTATATTGTTCTAGACACATTATACATAATATCCATCCTACCCCCCCCCCCCCCCCCTGCAAAAAAATGTTAATAGTTTATGAGTGTAGACCAGTTTTATCTGCGACTGTTATCCAAAAGTCGACATGTCTATACTTAATAATTTTGATCTTGCATTCTTTATTTTTTTTTTTAAATTTCATTTTTTATTGCTGTTGTTTGATTTGCTTTTTTAAATAAATATTTACTCATTTTCCAGGACCATATTACTGAGTGTCATATCTCTGTTAAATGAACCAAACACATTTTCTCCTGCCAATGTTGATGCTTCAGTTATGTATCGGCGTTGGAAAGAGTCTAAGGGAAAAGATAAAGAATATGAAAACATTATTAGGTAATTTTTTTTAGCTTACATTTGAATTTTTCATCCATAGAATTTAGTGAAGGTGCAGTTAGTAGTATAGTAAAACTTTTTGAGAACAACCACCCTCCATTCTATGAAAAATCGGTCGTTAAGAGAGGTGGTCACTCAAAGAAGTATAAACAAATACATAAGTAACTGTACAAACATATTTTTAAAATTTTAATTTTAATAAAATATTTAAAAATATCAGATTGTTTCATTTTCTTTTCTCTCTCCAGGAGTACTTCTCTCTCTCTTCTTTATTTCTTACATCTGACAGATGTTCATTTATAGTGATATTCTTCATGCATTCTGAATTTACCACAGTAAAATCTATTTGCTTTTTGGGTTTTCCGGAACCGTTCTGTGTGACTTGATGAGATCAATGCGCTGCTTCAACAGTAAAATTACTTGTTTTTTGGACATGTCTCTTCTCAAAACTACAAAATTTGTGCGTAATGTGTGTTTGTATGCATGTAACTGCTGTCAATTTGCAGTAGCGTGACTGATTTGGAATGTGGTTTCTGTTTACTTCTAGAAAATTACAAAAAAAGTTTTGCACAGGGAACTGGAACTGGTTGCTTATAGAGAATTATGTGGTCTCTTTTAGGGGATGTTTCAACATTAAGTAGATAGGGTAAAAAAAAATGGTCATTGGAGGAGGAAGTCGCTTAATAGAGGTGATCGCTCATAAAAATTTCACTGTATTCTTTTTTACTACTCAAAATTTTGTTTAATGTGAAAGAATCATACAGGTACTATTTGCACTCAATAATTCAAATAATAGAAGAATGTCTACCAAATTATTTATTCTCAACAGTGTTCAATATGGGGAAAATAAAAACTGTGTTAATGTAACGTAAAATAATGTAGCGAGCAGATGTCTTTAAGAAAATAAATAAATTCTCCAAGGTCTGAATTTAGGTATCCTTCACTACAACAAATTTGTTTTAGAAATTGAGTGGAAGTCCTAAAAATAATTATACTGAATTTTGATGGGCTGATCATTAAAGCCCTGACTTTTCTTTTTCCTCTAAAACTTTTGTATTTTTATGAAATTCTTTGGTAATAGAGCTGTAGCAAACCATATGTATTCATTACTGAGATGCGGATAATCACTCAGACTCGAAGTAATGAATTGCTACTTTACGGTTGATATCGTTACTGCAGGTGTTCAGATTGAGCAGTTTCGAACTTCGAATACAAGGGGAAAATGAGTTCCGGTAATCGAGTACTAATAGCTTCTGTTATTTGTTACTGGATATCGGATTGCGGTTTGAAGGGGAAAATCAGTCTTGGTATTTGAGTAGCAGTAGCAATATGTTCTGCTTTCGTTACTGACTACTAAGGGGGTTGCATTTCGCATGTGCCGAATCGTCTCGTTTGGATGAGGTTTGAAAGATCCGTATGTTTTGTTTTTGTTACTGATGAAGCATTATCGAATAGGTACAGTATTTGCTGCTCTATTATGATATGGGATTAGACATGGCGTCTGTTTTATACAATGCAGGGATGTACGGTATATAGTATGTTAAGCGTGGGTGCCAATATCAGATTTTTTGGGGGGAGGGGGGGGGCTGTGGCGTGGGGAGAAAGGAGGTGTTCTTGCAAATGTAGAGCAATATCTATAAGAATAGAAGCACTTTAGTAAGGGGTTGCTTTTGCTTTCTGACATTTTAGTACTAAATAGTGGTGTAATCAGGATTATTTTTCAGGGTGGTCCCGAAGGATTGAGAACTTATTTTTTTTAAATGCTTGAGCTAGAACCGAAATATGAGTAATAAATAACAAGTTATTTAAGTAAGCCTTAGAATATTTTTGTAAAGTAAACAAATTCACACATTTTTATTATTTAAAATATTATTTGAAAAAAAAATATATATATATGTATATTAGGCATGTAAACTTAAAACACATTTTTTTTTTTTTTTTTTTAAGTTATCGTTTCGTTTTAAACAAAAATTTCGAGAGGGAACCGGGATTTCTATGCCCACCCCTGGGTACGCCACTGGTATTAAAAATTTTTTTAAAGTTCAGTATGTTTTTAAAATGTTGACATCTAAGGGGGAGGGGGTGACTTGACCCCCATCTTTCAAGAATCTGCACTAAGAAGCAACACTAGGCATAAGATTTCCGTTATACCTTTTAAGATGAGAATGAACAGGTTAAACCAGCATTCAGAATTAAAAAAGAGGAAGGGAGACTATGGGGGGTACAGCATGTTTTTGGAAGATTTCTATGGGCGTTATCCGAGTTATTTGGATAATTTTACATTATATAAAACAATACATATATGTATATATAAATACACTAAGCAAAACCTTTGTGTCCCTTCTACAGCGCGCTGCTGGAACGGATGACCGTGAAATTCGGCGCAGTTAAAGTTCGTATGGAGCTGTTTGTGCAAATGTTAAAATTTTTGTGTGATATGCGTATTTCGTGCCAAGTCAGGCGATGGTTCCATTGTTGTGTCAATTTTGAAATAACAACACTTAGTTTCAGCAGTACTATAGGGTTATAGTATTACAACAAAATTTGCAAAAAGTGGAATCATTACCTAGTTTGGTGATACGACAATTACAAAAATGTGCTTTAGCAATGTGCTTGGTGACTTTTTTTTGATGGTGATAAGTGCACGAAGTGTTGTAAATTCTATGTTAAAGCTGTGGATAAACCTTGGAGTAGAGAATAATATTTAACTGTTCGTTCCAAGGGAAAAACAAACCGAGCAGGGCAGGTCGCTATCCAAGAGACGCCAGGCAGTATGCCAAAGCAAATTTTCTCCAAAAATATTATTGAAGAAATACCTCAGAAATTAAGAGGAAATGAAAATAATATTATTAATGAAGTGTATTGAAGTACAGTGAAACCTCACTGAGCGGCCACTCCACCGTACCGAGAATATTTGGCCGCTCTGAAGGGTTTTACTTACGATTATAAGATAATTGCTGTAATGCGCAAAATAACAAATCTGACACATAGTCCTTATTTAAAATGAAATTTAAGACTTATCTAAAGAGAAAATAGTACTTTATTTAACGCTTTCTTACATTTTTTGGAAAAAAAAAGATTCAATTTGTGTTTGTTTTAAGTTTTTAGTTTTCTCTGAAACAACTATTTTTTCAAGTTCGTTTTTAACTTTTAAAAGCAGATCTCTAACCAATTCGTTTGAAACTGCTTCAGAATTTCCAATCATTTCAACAATTTTCCCTAAAGTCGCTTGTGTTGAAAGTTTAGCTGGCTCGCCATTGCAATCATCAATAAATTCCTCGTCAGGGACGGAATTAGCACCTGAAGCAAGGGCGGCTCCAGTGAGGGGGCTATGGGGGCCATGGCCCCCTCCGAAGTTTTGTTTTGTAACCTTAGCTTCGCATACTTCATGACTTCATGCGTTCAGTTTGCATTTTGGACAATGTATATACCCATCTGAAAAGTTCAATGGCCCCCTCCGAAAATTCAGTCTGGAGCCGCCCTTGACCTGAAGGCACAAAATTTTATTTGTAAAAAAGTTTGTATGTTCACAAACATACTGTTTGGTTAATTTAAATCAACCTCAAATTAATTTTAGATTTCATTAAAAGGATTTAAAATGCACTTACCTTCTCCAGACTCATTAACCAAAAGACACTCCTCCCAATCGGGACTGTAATCATCACAGCATTCCACTGTTGCTTTATGCTTGAAAGATTCGGGATCATATTCTATTCCATCAAGTTTTGAGAGATCTGCTAATTGTTCTTCCGCCGTCGATTCGTCGAATAAATCTAATTGTCTCTCAATTTCTCTGCTACTGATTCCACAGCTGACGAAACATTTAATGATAACCTCTTGATCTATTTTTTTCCAGGAGGTTTTAATCCAGTCAAGAGCATCTCCGACAGAAATTTTCTTTGAAAGTTCACTAGCACTTTCACATCCATCCATACGTGCAATGACATATCGTAGAGCGCACTGTCTATATTCCATCTTGAAGCATTTTATAACACCATGGTCCAATAGCTGAAGTTTTGAAGTCGTATTTGGCAGTAAATATAACAGCTTGATATTTGTGAGCTGAGTTCCGTGCGTATGACACGCTGCATTATCCAACATAAGGAGAATTTTCCTGTCTTGATTCCTCATTTTTTATCGAAATTTACCAGCCAATCTTCAAAAATAAATTATGCCATCCATGCTTTTTTGTTCGAATACCACGACACACCAAGACTGTTCAAATCTTTTCCTTTAAAACACCTGGGTCTTTGAGATTTCCAAATTATCAAGGGTTTCTCTTTCTCTCCAGCTGCGCTTACACAAAAACTAATGGTCAGCCGCTCCTTCGGAATTTTTCCACCTCTGGCTTCTTCCGATTTTTGCATCATGCTCTTATTGGGCATAGAGCAAAAACAGAGTGCTGTTTTGTCCATGTTAAATATGTCCCTGTCATCATATCCAGCCAAAAGCAGTGGAAGACGCTCCTGCCAATCTTCACATAAACTGAGGTCGACATCGGCCACTTTGCCACACACGGATCGAAATGTGATATTATTCCATATGCAAAATCTATCTAGTCACCCATTATTAGCGGAGAAATTCTCAATTCCCAGAGCATCTGCAAGTTGTTTTGCCTTGTGTTGAATCATAGGTCCACTGGCAGGAATTTTCTTTACCCGAACAGTTTTAAACCATTCCAAAATAGCCTCATTTAAATCAACATACTTTTCGTGTTTCATTTGTTTAACACCACGAAATTTAAAGTCTTTGTACTCTTTAAAAATCAAATCCTTTTCTTTGATGATTTTGTTGATTTGTGTTCTTCCACAGTTGAACAATTCAGCTAACTTTCTTGCCGATTTGCCATTCTCATGTTCACGCAGAACTTCAATGCGTTGCTCGAGATTTAGGAAAACACGTTTCGACATCGTTGCAACTCGGATCACTGACCAACTAAAGCCCAGGTTTCCTACTCGCGACAAACGATCAGCGCTCACTTTGACACCCACGAAAAAACTGCCTGAGTTGACAACTGTGAAGTGCCATTTGCGGCTCGTGGGAAACCACCTTCCAAGAAATGCATGCTATGGATAAGAGAGGACAACTGACCACACAGCTAAGGTCATTTATTACCCCCTGCGAAAGAGTGTAGCGCACTGTTCTCCTCTAAAAACCGGGGCTTTATGAATGAAACTAGTGTGAGTGAATGACATTTTTGCTCCAAAATTATCGGAATCTTCCTACAATCAATGTAAGCAAACAAAGGCCTTAGGATTAGGACGCCTTCAACACTGATTATTCAGTTCTTCTCTCAGTTTCCATGGGTGGTGCAATAGGGATTCCCCATCTTAAGGGTGTGAGGAGAATACAAAAGAGATAACAGATTTAATCTGTAACCCTGCCTCTAAGGAAGGGGGGAGAAACCGTAGGAATGGATTTCGCAAGTTATTCCTGGGTCTTAAATTCGACTATAAACCTGACCTTGAGTTTTTCGCTCAAAATTACAGCATGGAATGGGTAGTTTCCCGAAAAATGAGATGGGCGATCCCACTCGGCCGTTTAGAAGGAGGGGTCGGGTGGCTGCTGATAAAGATTATTTTAACATTAGGTCTATGGGCCGAAAAATCCGTGCCATGAGAAGTTGACCATTTAGAGGGGTGACCGCTATATAAGGGTGGCCGCTCAGAGAGGTTTCACTGTATTTCCGAAAACGTACTCTCTGATAACATATTGAAGTCAGTTATAATAGAACCTAAAAATGATGATTGAACTTGTATTAATGTTGGCTTAATCGAATATCTGATGCAGAGCCCGTTTACCGGCAGGGCAACCGGGGCATCTGCCCTGGGCCCACGCATTTCAAGGGCCCAAAAATTTTGTAACTTTCAACAAATTTTTATTTATTAAAAAATTAAATTCTTAAAAAAACTTTGTACGAATATTTAATTTGCCATTTTCTCGAAAATACTCAAGAGCTGGCAGCTAATTCTCTGGCATTTTACTCCACTGAGGCTCCTCTAAAACCCATCAGCATTAGGTCAAAGTTCGTGAGCCAACGTCTGAGTCTCGTTTTTGTAAGTTTTATTATTTTAAAAAATCTTATCAGTTTTAAGATAAGTACAGTAATTTTTGATATTCTTTTCATTTATATCGTAAAGAAATTTAGTATAGAAGTGTATGTAGTATGTGTCTAGATATTCATTATTTGTGAAAATAATTGTTATTCATATTTACTAAAGTCCTTTAATATTCTTTATTGCAATGTATTCATATATTTGGTAGTTAAACTCGATATATGTATCTGCAGCTACATGTGCGCAAAACAACTTAAATGCGTAATATGTAATTTCTCGTAAGTGCAAAGGCCCAAAAATTTGTATTTGCCCAGGGCCCAATATAGTGATGATCGGGCCCTGATCTGATGAATAGAGAACATTTCACCGTAGCTATGATTAAATAATTTTCCATGATGACAATGAAATCAGTAACTATCCAGTAGAGTTTTTAAATTCTTTGACTGTGAGTGGTTTTTTTTTTTTTCTTTTTTTCCCCGGTTAGCCGGGAGCAAGTGATAAATTGCCAAATAATTGTGATCTGCAAAAAATGCTTATAAACCTAAACCTAAAGCGATTTCCAGTACACAGTTGTTTATCCCTTTCCATATTTTGGTAGTTAAATTTATTTTTGTATTTTTATTCAATTCCACACGTTTTCAGAAATTCCCCATTATGTAACCAATGAGCACACAAATTTCTTTTTAGTATATTGATATTTTTGTATATATTGAATACTGTATCTAAATACTATTTTCTATACGGATTAAAATTTCTGCCTTTGGGGGGGGGGAGGGGGGAAGACTGTTTCAGAAGTAGTCTTTAGACGTTTCCCAGAAAAAACAGTTGGCAGGATTTGCACCTGGCTAACAGAAAAATACCATAGTTTGTCACCACATAAGTTAGTAAATTGCATCGTTATACTAATAAGAAACTTAAATACTAAGGAAGCATTAGTCAATGGAACAGGAATGTGCATCAAGTTTATACATCCTAATGCTATCGATTGCGAAGTTTGAACTGGAACCGCCGGCAATAAAATAATTTTAATTCCACTTATAAAATATTCTGGTACTATTTTACCATATCTTTTCAAAAAACTCAATTTCCAAATATACCTGCATCAGTGGTATGCCTCAGCAAGTAAAATTGAATCCTTCAACTTTTTAAGATTTTATAACTCCAAATATAATAGGCCTTTAGCCGAGGACAGGTCCAGGCTCAATTTTCGTAAGGGGCCCACTAGACTTTTTAGATAGCTTAAATTGTTCAAAATGCAAACTGAATGTGTGAAATCCAAGGTCGGTAAAGGGAGATGACCCTATGGCCCACTCGCTGGAGCTGCCTTTGAATTTAGCAAAATATAATAGAGTTTTTACAAAAACACCGTCTTCACAGAAAAGTGTGGTGGTTGTAAAGTGAAATTGTACAAAAGTGGTCACTAAAAACAGATAATCTCTTAGTCAAGGCGGTCAGTTTAGTAGGTTCCAGTGCAGGGTCTCCAAGAGAAATTTTATAAGGCGGGACAGAAATGTTCCCCCCCCCCCCCCCACTTGTTTTTGCCTCATGAAATATATTTTAAATTATGCCCAATTTTACTTTAAAAGTAGTTATTAGAAATAAAAAGTTAATACTGTGGGGTCATTTTTGTTACCTAAATTTTAATTTTAATAATAGTATTTACAATCTGTAATAATGTATTATAAAAAATATAAAAAAATGAAGTATCATTATGGTATTTTTATAACCAGATTCCAAAATCTTCCTTTGCCTTACAACCCTCGCTGTCTAACATGTGTTGCAAATCACCATCACCAACAGTGTGTCATTTATCTGTAAATGCATCAGTTCCTACAGGGATCGCGCTGGCGTCTGATAAAAGTGGGTCACAAAAGCCCATTGTCTTGAGAGATATGGGTTTTTGCATATGCAAAACCCATTATGTGCGTACTTTTTTGCATCACAGTCAACAAAATTTGGGTAAATGACTCAGAAATCTGAGTAAACGCGAACCCTGTCCTATTTTGCTATAGTTAAACACACAGTTTCGAAAATTAATTTTTTTTTTTCTTTTAGTGATTTTTATATAGAACTAGATGAATGCCCCGTTCTTCGTCCGGGAATGAATGGATTCTTTTATTTATATTACTGTTTGTTGTAATTACTAATTATCATAATGAATAGATATAGCAAAATACAGATAATATTTATGATATCTCATAAATATTATCTGCATTCAATAATTATGCATAAAGAATTTCATGGCCTTCGTTTAAACTGTGAAGATGATTCGGTGCAGCGCCATCAACTGTCGAAGTTTTTGCAAAATGGATAGCATAAAAATATTTTAATGTTCAAATATCTATATGTACGATTTTTCATAGCAAACAGTTTAACGGTCAAGATACGCTGCAGCGCCATCTAGTGGCGAATTGAAGTAATAATACGCTACAGTGCCATCAAAGGGCGAGTGTTAAGCAAAATGGATAACGCGAAAGTATTCTCCGTGTTCAAATGTGTATGTATACCAGTTTTCAAAGCGGTTAGTTGAACGATCAAGAAGTTGATTGTTGAAGTGCTATCTAGTGGTGAGTTAAAATATTAAACTTTAGGGCTGCAGTCAGGGGCAGATTTGCCGAATTGGGAGACCCTGGGCAAAAGCTTCATTAGGGGACTCTCTTTCAAAAACTTTTTACAAATTTTTAAACTTATAGAACAATTTGGGGGCCCCCTTTTTTTGGTGGGGGGGGGGGGGCGCTTGCCCCGAATGCCCTTCCGGAAATCAGGCTCTGGCTGCAGCTCCATCAAGTTGTGAGTACAGCCAAATGAATACTAAAAAAATATTCTCTACTCAAATGTGTATGTACACCAATTTTTAAGGGGATCGGTAGAACGGCTTTGAAGTTGGTGCGTTGCATCGGCATCTAGAGGCAAGTCGTAGCAAAATAGGTAGCGTAAAGGTATTCTCCGTGCTCAAATATCTGTGTGTACCATTTTTCATAAATCAGCTGAACGGTATTTTCATAGCAAATGGTTGAACGGTAAAAAAGGCGAGTTATAGCTAAACGGATGCTAAAAAAATCTTTTCGTTCAAACATCTATAAATACGAATTTCCATGCCGATTAGTTGAACGGTCCTGAAGATATTGGTTTGAAGTAGCATCTAGTGGCAAGTTATATCAAAATGGATAACGCCAAAATATTCTCCGTGTTTGAATATCTATCTATACCAGTTTTCATAGCGATCAGTTGAACAGTCTTTTATATGCTGCAGCCGCATCAATAGACGAATTAAAGTAAGAAGTTGATACGTTGCAGAGTGCTATCTATTGGCGAGTTAAAGTAATGATGTGCTACAGCACAAAAGTAGCTATTTATAGCAAAATGGATAACACGAAAATATTCTCCGTGTTCAAGTATCTATCTATATCATTTTTCATAGAGATCAATTGTCCGGTCATGAAGTTGGTGCTCTGCATTGCCGTTTAATTACGAGTTAAAGTAATAATGCGCTGCAGTGCCATTTAGTAGTGAGTAAAAGCTAAATGAATTGTTAGAATATATTCTCCGTGCTCAAATGTGTAAGCATGAAAATTTTTATGTCGATTGGTTGAATGGTATAGAAGTCGATGTGCTGCAGCGCCATCTTGCGGCAAGTTGTAGCAAAACGGATAGCGTAAAAATATTCTCCATGTTCATATATCCATGTGTACCAATTATCATCAAAATCAATTGACCGGTATTTTCACAGCAAGGGCTTAAATGAAATAGAATTCGGCGTTCTGCAGCACCATCTAGCGGCAAGTTACAGCAAAATAGATAGTGTAAAAATATTCTTCTTCTTCAAATATCCGTGTGTACCAATTTTCGTCAAAATCGGTTGAATAGTATTTTCATAGCAAGCGGTCGAACGGAATAGAATTCGATGTACTGCAGCGCCATCTAGCAGCAAGTCATGGCAAAACTGATAGTGTAAAAATATTTTCCGTGTTCAAATATCCATACGTATACCAATTTTTGCCAAAATCGGTTGAACGTTATTTTCATAGCAAGAGGGTTGAACGGAATATAATTCGACGTTCTGCAGCGTCATCTAGCGGCAAGTTATGGCAAAAGGGATAGCGTAAAAATATTCTACGTCTTCAAATATCCGTGTGTACCAATTTTCATCAAAATTAGTTGAACGGTACTTGCATATCAAAAGGTCGAACGGAATTGAATTCGACGTTCTGCAGCGCCACCTAGCGGCAAGCTGGAGGAAAATGGATAGCATAAAAACCTTCTCCGTGTTCAAATATCCTTAAATGACAATTTTCATCAAAATTGGTTGAATGGTATTTTCATAGCAAGCGGTCCAACGGAATAGAATTCGACACTCTGAAGCGCCACCTAGCGGCAAGTTGTAGCAAAATGGATTGCGTAAAAATATTCTCCGTGCTCAAATATCCATAAATGGCAATTCTTATCAAAATTGGTTGAATGGTATTTTCTTAGGAAGCGGTTGAATAGAATTCGACGTTCTGCAGCGCCACCTAGCGGCAAGTTATGGCAGAAGGGATAAAGTAAAAATATTCTACGTCTTCAAATATCCGTGTCTACCAATTTTCATCAAAATTGGTTGCACGCTACTTTCAGAGCAAGAGGTCGAACGGAATACAATTCGATGTTCTGCAGCACCACCTAGCGGCAAGCTAGAGGAAAATGGATAGCATAAAACCCTTCTCCGTGTTCAAATATCCATAAATGGCAATTTGCATCAAAATTGGTAGAATGGAACTTTCATAGCAAGCGGTTGAACGGAATAAAATTCGAGGCTCTGCAGTGCCACCTACCGGCAAGTTTTAGCAAAATGGATTGCATAACAATATTCTCCGTGTTCAAATATCCATACGTACCAATTTTCGTCAAGGTAGGTCGAACGGTATCTTCATAGCAAGCGGTTGAATAGATTTCGACGTTCTGCAGCGCCACCTAGAGGCAAGCTAGAGTAAAATGGATAGCATAAAAACCTTCTCCGTGACAAAAGACTTAGGTGTACCAAATTTCATGGTGATCGGTCAAGCGGTTTTGGAGTTTTGCAACGTCATACACACATACACACCCACAAACATTCATTTTTATATACAGTAAAAGCTCGATTATCCGGCATCCAAGTAACCGGAAAGCTCAAGTAACCGGAAAATTTTCAGCTTCCCTCTTTTTCTTTTATGTGTCTTCTCAAAAGATTGATTAGTACGGTGACCCCTCCTCTCCAGCTGTCCAAACAGTACGGTGGCAACAGGTGCAAATTTCCAATTACCAGAGAATACTAATATTTCCATAAATTACAATGGTGTGTTTAAAAATACGAAAAAAAAAAACAGCCTAAATGATTACAAAATACAAAAACACAACATTTCACTGTTGCGTCTGCAAGCACAGAAGGGAGGACAAGGAGATAAAACCGTGATCATCTGTTTATTACTATAGCAAAATGTTTACATTATTCTCAAAAATTTCTTTTATTTTATTTTTTTTTTTAATGATTAACACAGAACTATATGTTTCATCTTTTGTACTAAAACAAACACATAGCAGAAATGCTGATTGCAGATTATTTAAATGTAGTGATTCGCGACCTACTTTCCAGCTTAGGCCTTCCAATGATTTGACTATGTTATCTCTGAACAGAAACTGAAGTGGAAGGAGGGGGGGACAGGAAATAACACTCGATTTATTATTATTTTATCACTCTCTTAGAGTAAAGCTTTTAAGCTTTGAAAATCGGCAGGTGTTATTACTTTTAACATTTTAACTTTTTAATAGTTATTACTTTAATTTATTATGCATCTTCCCAAGGATGCAAAGACATATTATAATAAGTCTTGTAGCGTCTTTGCAATATAAACATGCATTAGCATAAATTCAATTAAAACCTTGTTACAAAACTGCATAAATAAAAATTGAGCAGTATGCACATGCATAATGCCCCCTTCCCCTCCCCCTCTGTTTTTGCTGGTGAATGTTCCTATCTTTTTTTTTTTTTACAAGCTCAACTATCCGGAATTTTCACTTATCCGGAATTCGACGTTTCCCGTGCTTTCCGGATAGTTGAGCTTTTACTGTATATAGATGCTAAAAGAAAAGAATCAGTAAGGAAATCTTCATATTTAGCGATTTTTTATTTATGCTTCAAGGTTAAAAATATATATAAATGGTAGAATTAGCATATTTATTATTAATTTTAATAATGGCTTTTCGTGCCTTTTTACTTGCAAAATTTTGTATAACATTAGCAAAATTAATAGTTCTGGCAATGTCAGATTCAATGGTTAGTCTTGCTAAGTCTACAAGTTGTTCTTGAGACCATGGTTGATCTTAAGAAATTTTTTATGAGTTTCAATTTACAGAATGATCGTTCAGCATAGGGATGGACGCGAGGCGAGTTACCGTTGCTGGAATGGTTAAAAATACCCTAAGGGCAATGCAAACATTTGGAAATAGATCGTTCAGTTTATATTCTGTTAGTACAGTAGAAGACCCAAAATCCGCACAGCTTGGTTCCAGACCTTGTGCAGATTTTAGAATTTTGCAGATTTTGGGTCATAATAGGAAATTTATTCTATTTCCCTCCACCCCACGAAGAAAAATATATATATATATATATATATAGAGAGAGAGAGAGAGAGATCAAATCATGTTACAAACAAATCATGTTACTTATTATCAGAATCATAATATAAAAATACAGTGGAATAATACAATATACAAAATTATGAGATTATAGATCAACTTATTTAAACATGTATATTTAATAGTAGTTTAGGACTTTGAGATATTCTAATTATAGTTATTTTATTTTATTTTTTCATTATTTCCTGTTCTGTAACACAGCTTTGCTGCTCTACATATCTGAGATATTTCTTTCTCAGAGCCTAACCTTGATTAAATGTTATTTTATCAACTTTTTGATCATCCTCATTTGTTACTGTGTCATGTGATCATAATTGAGTGTTAATTGTGTCACTGTCAGTCATTTCAAGGCTATCAATGTTACCATGAGAGCTCACAAACTCTTAAAATATTTTTTTCAAGTGGGAATAGCTTATTCAGTTTTACTTTGTGGCTATAGTGTAGTTTTCTGAGCTTGCAGCTGGCAAGGCAGATTTCATTGTTTACATTGAATAGACAGTGCAGATTTTAGAGCCTTGCAGATTTCGGGTCGGCGGATTTTGGGTCTTCTACTGTATGTTCAATAAATCCAGAGGCTTTAATTGATTCATTCCAAAATTAGCTTTGTGGACGGATGGTAAGTGAATTATTTCTGAAAGAAAATCTTCACTATTCAGACCATCTTGGTACTGTTCTGATAGAAATAATGCCTTTTCTTTCAAACTGCTTCAGGTATTGTTAAATACTGCCATAATATTTCAAATTTACTTGAAAGTTTTAACGAGTTTTTGACAGCATCAAATCATACAGTTAGTCCCCCTATGACACTATCTATCAAAGGATAAAATACGTAAATTTTAAAATATTTTTCTTCATTATCTAACTGTTTATGAGTTTCTTCAGTATCCAGATGATGCATCTTTTATTTTTTGTGCCTCTCATCATATCCACGGGAAAATGTTTTCTCGATCTCCATATTTAAAGCTACAGTTTTAGCTTCAGACCAAACTGAATTCCAATCACTTCGAAGTGTTTCAAGATTAGAGAGCAATACTCCTATATTTTCAGCTTCGACATCAATTGTTATATTTCTGGCTTGGATGACTTTATTGCACATGTTGATTCGAAGCAATATTTTGAACCACACAGCTGACATTAACACACACATGAAAGATGACATATACCATAGAACTCCATTAATTTCATTTTTAGTTTTTGGTGTTAAATTTAAATCTTTCAATTCTTGCAGTGCTAACTTGATGCCAGGAAGTTGATTTGCAAACGGTTTGACACTGTTAATTCGATCTGACATGCTGTGAACTGCGAAGTCGATATGCTCCCATAAAATTTCTCATCGCTTCGGACTAGACCTAAATAAATTATAGATTGTTTGTATTGTACTAAAAAAAGTTATTGCTTCTGGTATGCATTCAGCAGCGTCATTTCTACATAAATTAAGCGTGTAGCATCAGCAAGGTGCAAATATTGCTTTTGGATTATGTTCTAATATTTTTGCTTGGGCACCATTATATATCCCAGACATATTTGCACCATTATCATAATATTGAGCCCTACAGTCACTGAGTGGAATTGAGTTAGCTTTCTAACTAGAAATTATTAATTCAGCAATTTCTTCTCCTTTTTTGTTGCCGCAATCCAAAATGTGAGAAATCGTTCTAAAACTTCATAATGCCTATTTTTTTAAGTTAAAAATCTTAACAAAATTATTGTTTGCTCTTTATGGGAGGAATCTGGAGTTGCATCCACTATTACAGAAAAGTTTTTAAACGACTGTCTTTCATCTAAAATTTCATTTTTGGCAAGATCTGAGCATTCTGCAATAAACTCATTTTCAGATTTAGGCGATAAATAGTGTACTTGCAGTTGTTCACCTAGTTTCTGGGATTCTTGTACTTTCAATACATGTTCTCGAAGAGTAGGATCGTATCAGCATATTAAAAAAAAAATTACGAAACAGAACACCATTGGGTTTACGAACCATTGGGGCTAACGGTGCGACCGCACTGGGTGCCTTCTCTATGGGGGCGCCAAAATACCATACTTTATATTAAGTGCAAGTATACATTTGAATGTCCATATATTGTTGAAATTTTCATTTTAACCCCTTTAAAAACTTATCTAGCTGCATGTGTGAGGGAGGGGCGCATTTTTGTATTTTGCACCACTTAGAAAAATAGCTAGGAGTGGCACTGTGTTGGGCTGTGATTTTTTAAAGTAATTTTTTAAAAGTAAAGATGTAGAAAGGAAATTTGTAGTTCATTTTGAAAAATTCACGGGCCCTCTCTAGTTCGACGGGCCCCGGGGCAGTGCCCCGGCTGCCCCCCTCCCCCTCTCGCTGGGCCTGTTCCAGTGTATATGGAATGGTGAGACATATTATTTGACAGAAATTTATTCACACTCAAATTAAAAAAACATAATGCTTTATGGTCGAATTTCGACCACTGGCAGACAACTAGTTTGTATAAAAACATCTATTAATCAGAGAAAATAAGCTCTAAATGCAACTCTTATGCTTTAAAGTCAAAAAATAATGTATGACTAGCTGCGTACCCGTTCTCCGCACGGTGGGAAACGCATATTTTCCTTAAACATATATAATTCGAATTAAACCCAGAAATTCGGAATCTCAAAACGTGAAAAAATACTTGAATCGTGACTAAAAGTTAACGCCATGAGTGCAAATTTTAGGCGATTGCAACATGACACAAAAACTACGTCAATGTGACTGGCGATCAAAAAAGAAAGAACTTTCTGGTATGCAGACAAAACTTTTCTCTTTCGAAAAATGCCCGTTTTCTACATCATATAATTCTCTTTGTGAGGTTTAATTTATAACATACAGTATATACCACATAAATAACATTACATGATGTTGACAATAATTTTATCTTGCATTTTTCAAAGCGTGGAGAATGCATTAGGGCAGTTATGTTACACACGACTGTATTAAATTTTACCTAAATTAAGAAGCCTACATGAAACAATGGATGCATCATTTACGTTTAAAAGCCAAAAATGTACCCTGCTCCGGTAAAAATCATGTCGCTTTTGTAAATGAAAACGTTCGTGATGTAACTTCTGAGAAAAAACTTATTACCCTTATTGAACTCTTAATGCAGTATCACACTTGTTACATAAAAGTGATGTTTATCTCACTGTCAATTCACACTAAATAAATAACTAATTTCATTTTTCATTTTTTACAGATCACAGTTGACCCCTTTATAACATGGGTCTACAGCACGAATTCTTAGAACACGACGAAAACATTACGATCGTTTTCGTGTAACACGTTAAAAGAGACTCGTACAGCACGGTGAAATGAGACATATGTTCTGATATTATGACGCCTTAGCTCCTGTAATTAACATTCCTTTTGAATGGCAACACCAAACATCATTGCATTTTTACGGAGGAGAATAAGTATTGCCGCGATTATACCGCGCAGTTCGCACTCCAGGTGAAGTAAAGCGCAGGATCCGTACAACACAGATTCGTATAACACAGAGTGTATCTACCGTGTTAGGGAATCTACTGTAGTTGTATAGTGTCAAATTCAATAGTTAAGAAAATTCTGGGTTGCCGTATTTAGTAATATTTCATCTCACCTTGGTGGCCGAAATGTATTAAAACCAAATATCCGAACTGTATCAAAAGTAAAATTTACTAAAAGAAAAATTTTTAATTTTGTATAACCCTCAGAACAACTTTGGAGTTTGCCATCTATGACGGTTTTTCATGACGTGACAACTTATGCTTGCGTACAGTGGCGTAGCCAAGGAGGGGATAGGGGGCCCCCCCAAGCGGAGTTTTTTTGCCAAACAAAATGCATATTCTTCACTCCCTTATAGCACACACGTGTACATATATGTGAGTTGCAGTAGTCGTAACATTCCCATGAAAAATTTCTGGCTACTCTTGCTTAATCAATATACTTCAGGATCGGAATCTCCGCGGTAAAAAAATGGTCTAAATAAATGTGACACCAGAAAATTCTGATTAACACAATGGGGTTACACAAATACGCGCCGGACATAAGTTCTTGCTTCTGGAGGAGCAAATACATTGGAGGGTATGTGCTGCTCCGGATAATCTGCCAGCAAAACAGCAACAATGACGTAAAAAATGACATCCACACTCGAAGGAAATAAAATTAAAGGTATGTAGAATTGCATAAAAACTTCGATTATTTTTAAGGTGCTTCTAGTAAAAGAAACTTCCATAGCGCTGCTTTAACAAATAAGAATCAATTATTTATTACACAGTACTTCGATCGCCAAATGCCAACATTTAGCAAGATTTTTTTGTTTTCAGGGAATCATTCGAAGCATTGATTTAACAGCAATCAAAATGGGAAATAGTTATCTATCATTTATATGGTTCTATCGCCAAAATTTAATGCAGGCATATTATTGATAAGTAGCAGTTATTTAAATTATTATTAACTATAACGGGTTTTAATCACCGTTAACTACCATGCACAAAATGCGAGAATTTCAATTTTCTGAAATTTGGCGGAATTCCTCTAACTTAAATCAGTTTACTTAATTTGGTGAAAATTCTATAGATCGGTTAAAATCGCCTTAATAACTGCATTATTTCTATATGAAAAATCGAAGTATAGCGCCGTAAAACTTATACTTGTTATTAAAAATACTATTTCGTTACGCTCTCAGTAATTTGCGCCAAGCCCAAAACTGTACAAATCAGTAGAACCTAGTACTTTCTCAAAATCGCCAAATCAGCCATTTTTTTTTTCGGCCAAACTAAAAAATATACATATTAGTCTCGGAAATCTCTCAATCCCTAATTCTTTTACACATAAAAAACATTGAATTCCAGCTCTGATTTAACATGAACGCAATATTTTAATTAAAAAATAACTTTGATTTTTTTTTCTGTTTAGATTATTTACATTCTTTTATTTTTACTGCAGAAGTCTAAATAATTTAATAAAATAACCAAACATGGCAACCTCGATGCTTATTTCTCACTTTTTTGACTACAGGGGTTACAATCGCGGAATTGCGGAGAGCAAAAATTAGCGTTTTTGATGATGTTTTTTATCAATATGTCCTAAACTAATTCGAATTTCGAAATTTAAATTAGCTGAGGTTCTTTCTCGAAATTTTCCGAATTCGTGGATACCTTGTTCGAAACACAACTCCCAGCCGTTTAGGAGGAGATGATGCTACACACACACACAGACAGACGCGCACAGATTTTAATAGTATAGATATTTTATTTGTTTTTAAACCAAAAAAATGTAATTGCATGTAGTATTTTAAACATTCGTAATCATACGTAATGCTATGTACAGTGGCGTAGCCAGGATTTTATTTCAGGATGGTTATGTGTGTGTATCAAATTGCTAACTAAGAGTTTTTAGCTATTAATCAGAGTTATTTTTTAGCTATTAATCAGTATTAGTTGTAAATAAATATCACATTGTAAGCTAAGTAAAGGGTCAGATTTAGGAAAGGAGAGCTGCAGCCCACCCCCCTCTTCTAGATATGCGCTATAAGACTTGTTTCTCGCGTTCGATTTAGTAACGAAAGTAACGAGTAGTGAATACTTAGTAATCAGTAGTGAGTTTAGAGTAACAAATACATACGGGTATTAATATTTTCGTTACTTTTACAGCACTATTTGATACAAGTTCATTTATTCCTTTCAATTAAAAAAACTCATTATTACTCACTACTTGCTCTATAAATCAGCACACTGTTTTCTTAATTTTTCCTGGGGTAACATTATATTGAGTGATTCTGTTCACTTACAGTTTGCAATTCAGGGGCCAATTCCAGGGAAACATTCATTGGTGTAACTGGGTAGGCTTTTTGGATATTTCTAGGGTGGGGTAAAGCCCACCCTAGGGGCTCCATCTTCTATTTTTGCAATGGAATATCTAATTTTTCTTGAGTGGGTTAAAATCTGTCTAGGGTGGGCTTAGCCCACCCTAGCCCCTACCCAGTTACGCCATTGGAAACATCTGCAAACTGTGCAGCTCTACTGCAAGTTTGGAGGGTCTTTGATTGAACAGGGGAAAACATCCAGCATTCCAATCGAAGTGTAATGAATTTTGTCACTACTGCACCTTGGCTGAGTGCAGGGTTTTCATTGCAAGAAAAAATTTAGTGAGAATTTCTCACACTTTCCTAAAAACTAAGTGAGATTTTTTTTAAAAAAATGGATGCGAATTTCTCACTCTAGATGTGGTTTAGGTAAATACCCAGTGTGTAAGGTATTTACTCCTGCCTCAAGTAAACACCCAAAATCAAGGTGTTTATGATTTTTAGTTATTTTTATCGCATGTAACTGGGCCTCCTAGTCTGTAAGTCAGGCCCAGTTGCATGCAATAAAAATAACCCAGTTGAGGAACAATATGTGCCCCCAGGACTAGGAATGTACTGAATATTCAGTTGATATTCGTATGCTGCCTTTTCAACAGACAAACCGAATATTCGACTCAGCCAAATACTTTAATATTCGGCAATCAAATAGTAAACAAATTTAAGTATTCAGCAATTGGTAAACAAACACCATGAATGAAAATTATAGTATAGTACCATAGTACAAAATTAATTCAAATTGTTACTTAGTATTATAATATCAAAGTAACTTTAATGTAAGAGAAAACACTCAGATGTTAAATTTAAATTTTGTTGCTTTTCAACTTTTTCTTAAATCTCATGATACATCACTTTAACCTTACTATTACTAACTCATTTAAATATGAAACAGTAATCACAAAAAAAACCCTTATAATGTTAAGTGTTCTTAAATATGTAAAATCAATTAATTGCTAATGTTTTATGAACTATGCAGGTAAAAAATACATGCATATATATACACTGTCTACCAATAAGTATTTGGACACCTGTGATAGAAAAGAAAAACTAACTTTATTCAAAATCAATAGTTGGTAGAGCCTCCACGAGAGGCAATTACAGCGTAAACCCTCTGGGGCATACTTTCCACAAGTCTTTGTATTACAGCTAGTGGTATTGTCTTCCACTCGGCTTGGAGTAGAGATAGAAGTTCCTTCACCGATTTTGGACGTGTAGTGCACCCCTTAATTCGACAATCCAACTCGTCACAGAAGTTCTCGATAGGGTTCAGGTCTGGGCTCTGGGCAGGCCAGTCCATTCAATGAACTCCATTGGCACCATACCAAGCCTTGGTTAACCTCGAAACATGACAACTGGCATTGTCGTCCTTAAAGTAACAGGGGTCCAACCCGTAAAACTGCCACAATGCAGGAAGCACATTGTCATCCAAAATAGTGCAGTAGGCATTGGCATTGAGCTTACCATGAATGGGGACCAAGGGTCTCAGTCCATACCAGGAGAAACACCCCCAGACCATAATTCCACCTCCGCCGATCTTGACTGTTGGCACAATGCATTCTGGCAGGAGACGTTCTCCAGGCAGATGCTAGACCCAGACCCTGCCATCTGAACGGTAAAGGGTGAACCTTGATTCGTCGCTCCAAAGAACCTGTTTCCACTGATCTACGGTCCAATTTCGGTGTGCTTTGCACCACATTAACCGAGCAGCGCAGTTGGACTTTGTGATCAAAGGCTTATGGGCAGCACGACCATGAAAACCAAGCAGATGTGCTTCCTTACGGATGGTATTCATTGAAACAATACTCCCGGATGGCTGTTAAAACTCCATGTGGATGAAGGCCATTGGTTGGGTGCGGTTCTTCCAAATTTCTCGCACTCGTCGGTCTCTTATCTCCCAGTTTCGTTGGTCTGCCGACTCGGGGCACATTCCGACAATCACTGCTCACCTTCCACTTCTTAATCACATAGGCCACTGTCGATTTTGGGTACTTCAGATCGCTAGATATGTCCCTAAAGGCTCGGCCACATTTGTGATACTGTTGGCCCAGAATTTTCAAATGCTAAGTGTTCAACTTAACTTCAACTTTATTCAACTTAATTCCATAGTAATTACCATTCAAATACCTGCGCAGTAAAAACTTAATTCTTTTCCACCTTCCTTAATTCCAAACACCTTTTAAATGCTTTAAAATCACAAGTACTGCTTTATTTAAACTTAGCACGTAAGCACTTTGATGTAAACAATTATTCCTCCAGCACAATCAGACATCGGCGAATCTGCCATGTTGTTGCGTCATGATCGGAGCCGGCAGGCACACGTACGCTGGAGTGACGTCATAGAGCAATTTGATTGGCTATTGCTTACCGTTGCTTCACCACTCGACCGGAGTGGGCATTACCTCGTATCAGTCCGCGGCAGAATCATTTAAAAGTAGCGGTCTTACGTGCCAGCTTCAGTTTCGTTTTTAGTGTAGCACTATGCAGGTCTTATTGTTCCCGTAAGTACCGACAATCCAGGTTAAATTTGGTAATGACAACACCCGGGAAACAAAATTTGTGTTGAGAAGTGGATGGCCACGAATGAAGAGTGTTATGGAAACAAGGATAGCAACTGATTTGAGAGACATCTACTTTTATTTATCACAGCTTGGCACAGAAGTGTATCACAGTCAGCAATTTCATAATTACTTGCAGAACAGGATTTAATTGCTTTAAAAAACTATTAAATATCACATCTATGCTTTATCACAGCTTGGCACAGGAATATATCACAGTCTGAAAAAACTCATAAGTACTGGCAAAAATGGTTTAATGAATTCAACTTCAAAAGCCGTTTTAGATTTCAATTTCACATAGCCGCTTTACCTTGAAGAGAACAAGTCCACCGGGAAAACTTCCAATCTTTGAGATATGTAAAATTACTATGAAATACTAAGTTCTATATGACGGCACTTCAAAAGAAATTCTAACTTCTATTTCACTTTAAAAACAGGTTAAAAATTAGAGACATTTAATGTTGATTTAAAAACGTACTATCATTTTAAAGATTAAATAAAAGCAGGTTTGGCTGGCTAAAAATAACATATCTGGAACTAAAGAGCATTACTGCTCGCTCGAACATCTATATCGCCATAACGTCTGTCAAATGTCAATACTGTCTAACTGCTTAACAGCGACGATCTGCTTAACTGCTTAACTGCGACGATCTGCCATGATCAGCCTAACTGCCTCGACTGCTGTCGATCTGCTACGATTACGCCGAAAGCTCCTCCTTTTATTTATCACCGCCGACGGCGCATCTCATTTCTGAGTTGTTCCCTGGCTGCGTGATTGAACGGCATTTACCGGGCTTCTAAAGCGCATCGGTGATTGGGTGTACAGCTTGTAACAGTTTTCTCCGGGCGATACTCACTTCGCCAACCAACCATTACGCCCATCCAAGATGGCGGCTGTTGACGAACTGGAGATTTGTGTTGTGCGTCTTAAACGATTGTTGACGCAAACCACGATTTAAGCGAGGTTTAAATTTAACATAAAGTTATTCCTTTAAGTTCATTTAGAATTTGAGTTAAACTACTTGCCTTTGGGAATTTATTTAATTAACTTTAAGTTGTTGAAACTTTATCTGAACCTTTTATTGTGGCCCTCAAAGTTGGAAAGTTTCACAATTCAGGTAAGTCAGAAAGTTAAGTACACATAAGAGTTGGGATATTTATTGTTCACAAATAGTCATTGGGAACAAAAGCCCCTCCTCCCAGCTCTTATGTACTGCAATTTGCCAACACTTCAGATAAAAGCAACAATCAAACATCATAACCATTTACAAAAGTAATAAAACAATGTGCAAATCAACTTATACCTGTAGGCGAGTAACGTGCAAGTAACAAGCTTCAAAAGATTAATAAAACAATGTACCAAAAAAAACTTTAAACAATGTTCTATTCAATTCAAAAAGTAGGCAGGCAAACCTTCAAAAATTAATTTTTTGCAGTTACATTACGTAATATCAAAAACTTTTAAAACAATGTTCTCAAATGCTTTTCAAATATAAAGTCCCTTTTTAAACATAAAAAATCACTTTTCACTTTAAACCGCATGTTACACCAACAAATTCAAAAATAATTATGCAAACAAAAGGTTTCACTAAAGCATTGCAAAATTTACTATGCTTCACACAGTTACATATGTTTAGTTTCACAGTTAGGATTTTAACTTATCAGGTTGTCCCATGCTCGAACGACGCGAACGGCAATTAAAAAGATTCAAAACATTCTACTTGATCAAAAATACAAAGATTCTAAACATTAATTTTGAAACCTTAAACTTTTGATACCTTAAAATTCTGAGCACAATTCTAAACAATGAAAATCTTAAATGCTTGAACTCTTAAACACTAATCCAACCACCAAAAACCTTAATCAACTAGAAAAATATAGTATATTAGTGCAAAAATTTGTTAAAAAAAGAAAGATACGATATATAAGTGCAAAAATTTCAAACAACATTATGACATGATAATGATTAATGACCTGGTGATGACCAAAGATTCAGATATGCACAACCTTTATGCACATACCTTTTACGCATAATTCACACATACCTTGGCCAAGGATTTTCACACACCAAACTTTCATTCAATGACATGAGAAACA
This sequence comes from Cheiracanthium punctorium, assembly GCA_038373885.1. Taxonomy (NCBI): domain Eukaryota; kingdom Metazoa; phylum Arthropoda; class Arachnida; order Araneae; family Cheiracanthiidae; genus Cheiracanthium; species Cheiracanthium punctorium. The sequence goes on from JAWZYV010014301.1 coordinate 104,692, forward strand.
GTTGCATAAATGACATATTTACAAAATGAAAAATGTCACTTTTCAAAACACATTAATACTTTATCAGACATTAAATAGCAAAATTCAAAAATTATGGTGGTGGATCAAATATATCAAAAACTTTAAACCTCAAACACATCCTCAACAAACTTTTTCAATTCATTTTGAATGATAGGCTTAGTAAAAATGTCAGCCATATTAGATTTACTTCTGATGAAATTTACTTTAAATTTATCTTTATAAAACAGATCCCTTACAAAAAATAATCTAACATGTATATGTTTAGTTCTATGATTTTCTATTGGACTTTTAAGAAAATCAATAGTAGCCTGGTTATCCACAAATAAAGTAGGTTTAGAGTTATATTTAATTAACCCACAATTATTACCCTCTTTTAGAATGTTGTCAAGCCAGGTGAGTTCTTTGATATTCTCAACCATAGCAAGAAATTCAGCTTCCATAGTGGATAAGCTAACTGATTTCTCTTTGAACGTACGCCAAGTTATGGGTGCTTTATCTAAACAGATGAACTCTCCCCCCATAGATATTCTATCGTCTCGATTCGCTGCAAAATCTGCATCCGAGTACCCATTTAAATTCATATTTTCACATTTTAGCTTTAATTTATATGATTTAGTCTTTCTTACATATCCGAGTAATTTCAACAGTCCGTTCCAATGTTCCATGCCCGGGTCACTCTGGAACTGGGAAAAGATATTTTCGGCGTAAGAAATGTCGGGTCTCGTGCGGCTAGCTAGAAACGATAGGCATCCTAAGACGCTTCTATATGGGTAGATTTGCATTTGATATTGTTCACTGTTAGTTTGAGACGATTGTAGTTTACTGTACTGTACACCTTTTGTGATTGGGAGTGAAGAGATTAGGAATTTAAATTTATCAAATCTTTTGCAAATTTCGTCAATGTAGGGAATTTGGTGGATTATAAGACCGTTATCAGCCTCTTCAAATTCTACACAGAGTAACCTTTTGGTTTCTCCCAAAATTTTTAAATCGAATTTGCTTTGTAGTTTGTTTAAAATTTTTCCTATCTCATCTTCAGTTCTTCCAAAAATGACTATGTCGTCTACATAGATTAAAAGTACAGCAGAATTATTAGAGAAGAAAGTACAATTGCACCATTCGAATTTACCAAGTCCAATTTCTAGCAAAACATTCTTGAGTTCGAAATACCAAGCACGACCACTTTGGTGAAGGCCGTATAAGGCGTGTTTTAAGTGGCAAACTAAATTTTCCCTACCAACTTCCTCGTAACCCTCGGGTTGTTTCATGTAAACTTCCTCTTCCAAATTTGCATACAGATACGCACAGGCAACGTCGCATTGCACATGTTTCCATTTTAACAATACCACAAACAGAGAAAAAAACAGCCTAATTAAAGAAAAGTTTATAACGGGAGAAAAGGTTTTGTCATAGGATTCGCCCTTGACTTGGTTGTAGCCCTGTGCCACCAAGCGGTCCTTATATCTCGCGACGTTTCCCTTCTCATCCCTTTTAATGTTATATACCCATCTGCACCCCAAAACTTGTTTGCCTTGAGGCAGATTGGTTAAAACCCAAACTTTTCTATTTCTAAGATTCTGAAACTCTGTATCCATGGCCTCTCTCCACTTTTCAATTTGTGGAGACCTGAGCATCTGCTTATACGTACGAGGGACTTCAGGTACTAGTCAGCTTTTGTCTTTAACTTTAACTTCCGCGTTGCTTGGCTTAGGGTTAAGGACACCTTGGAAGGAATCCTTTCCTTTAAAACTGAACATACTTTTAGTTACATCATCAAACTTAATGTTATTCTGTTCACAGTATTTCTGGATTTCGTTTAAGCTTTTCAGTTTATGCTTCTGACCCTCCTCATGAAAGTAAATGTCTGTTCTGGATCCATCCGGTCGAGGGACGGTGGTTCTTACCCAAATCGCATCGCGAAAAGTAGGAGAGCTAATTGTGCTATCATCCATACTTTCGTCTGCATCAGATTCTTCATCTGACTCTAAACTGGGTGTGGGAGAGGAACTCTGGAGACTTTCGTCTTCGACCGGTTCTCGACTCTCTTCACCAATTTGAGAAATACTAGAATCATCTTTGGGCGCCAGCACCGCTCCACTGTCATTTTCCGAAACTTTTGGAAAAGACACGTTACAGGTTTCTATCACCCTTTCCTCCTCCGGGATCCAAATTCTATACCCTTTGGTACTAAACGCGTACCCAACTAAAATGCCTACTTTGGCTTTCGGGTCAAGCTTTCCTCTGAAGGGTCGAGGAGTACCAACGTAAACTTTTGATCCGAACTTTCGAAGGTGTCTTACTGAAGGTTTAATTCCTTTAAACAACTCTATAGGGGTTTTAGACTGTTCTGAATGGCATAACCGATTCCATACATGAACGAAGAATAACATGGCCTCTGGCCAAAAGCTTTTTCCAAGACCACTTTCTGAGAGAATGGTCCTTGCTCCGTCTACAACGGTTTGGTTGAGTCATTCGGCTGATCCATTTTGCTCGGGCGTGTAAATGTTTGTGTGTTCATGATTTATGCCCTTTTCAATGCAAAAGTCTTCAAAGTAATTACTGGTAAACTCACCCCTATTGTCGGTTTTTACAGCTTTGACTTTTAACCCAAGTGATCTTTCGACACGGGATACATATCTAGTAAAAATGTCAAAAACGTCTGATTTTTCCTTTATAGGATAAATGGTCATGTATTTAGAGAATTCATCAATAATTGACAGATAGTATCTTTCCCCTCGTTTGCCTACAACATTTGATGGACCCCAAACGTCCAAACAGATTAGATCTAATGGACCTCTCACTTTGCTCCCACTAACGGACTTAAATGATACCCGCCTGTGTTTATTTAATTTGCAAAGTTCACATGAAAATTCTGGGGGTTTCTTTAGGTTAGGCAAACCTTTAACAGCATTTAGAGTACTAGTTTTTGTGATGAAATCTACACCTGCATGATCGAAACGTGCATGCCATGATTCGAGTTCTCTCAGGTTATTTTTGCTTATTGCATTACAAGCTGGCTTAACTGGACTGGGGTATACGTGGTACGAGCCATGTTTGAGTTTAGCAGAAAATTCAAAAAAAATTTTCTTAAACACTTTAATCTTTCCATTTCCCCCTGCAAATTTAAAACCTTTCTGATCGAGCATGGGGCCTGATAGTAAATTTTTCCTTAACTTTGGAGAGAAAAAGACATTTTTCAAAACACATTCATTTTTACCAAATTTAAGTTTTACATCCCCCTTTCCATTAATTGGAAATTCTAGATCCTCCAGAGCGAGCACCATATTTTCATTCTCAACAGTCACAAAATTAGAGAAGATGCTGCGATCATTACAGAAATGGTAGCTGGCGGCCGAATATAATATCCACGTATGGTTGTCGACATTACAATTTAGATTGGCCTCTGCCACAAAAAAAACTTAAATTGTTACCTTTAATGGTCTTGGGGATGGTGTTCTTATTCGACTGGTTACCTGGGTTCTGGCGTCTACCTCGGGACCTTTGCCGCTCAGTTTCTGCTGGGCTGGATGTTGACTTGGAGACTCTGCACGCACCCGGACTGTAAGATCTGTTCCTGGGACGGCTAGGAGACCTTGGACGGACATGACAGTTCCTTTGGAAATGTCCCGGACGACCGCACCGGAAACACCTGGCCTGGTCTCTCTGGACACTAAAGGCTTCCTTCGATGACGTCTTTCTATCGGAGTCACGGAGGTTTAGTCGAGTCTCTTCAGCCACAACTTCCAAGACGATGTCTTTAAACAAAAATCTTTCACTGTCCCATCGTAGAACACTTTGGACAATTGAATCAAATTTTGACGGCAAATTTCTGAGAAACTGGTATGACAGAAAAACTTCATCAAGAGATTTTCCGCTGTCCTTGAGCTGGTTCGCTAAGCTCTGGATTCGTGAGGCAAAAAGGTTGACGTTCTCATTCGGCTAAATTCTACTTTGCATCAGTTCGCTGAAGATTTGCATGTGATGACTACGGTTGTCGGGCTTGAAATTTTTTCTTAACAGGTCCCAAACTTCACACGGGTCATCTAAATCACCGATAATTTGTCGGAAATCACTGTGCACATTGAGGTACAGCATAGATAATGCAAGCCTTTTTTGGACGTTAAATGCCTCCACATCCTTTTCTGTGACAGCGCCCCCTCTGATCACCGGGCTTTTCTCCCTACCGCACACAATTTCATAGCAATTTTTCTCCAAGAGTAGGAATTTCATATCAACACACCACGAGGAGTAATTCGTAGCATTTAACTTCTCGGTTTGATAGAAAGTTGAGATCCCTGGTGAATTAGCCATTTTTCTCAAAAACTTCAAAAATTTTCAAAAATTCTAAGTTTCAAACTCAAAAGGCTCTAAATGTCAAATTTCAAAGACAAAAAATTCCAGCTTTAAACTTCAAAATGTCCAAAATTTCAGCTTTAAACTTCAAAATGAACTTAGATTCAGAATCACCTCAAATTTCAGGATAAACATCAAAGACTTCCGGAAATTTTCAAGGTAAGCTTTAAACTTCTTTAAAGAATTTCTTCAAATATTATATTTGCCCCTCCATCTCAACACTGGGGTTTCCTTTCAAAATCTTCAGTCATGGGCATTCATTCTACAATGTAAGCCCATAACCCTTATTGTTCCCGTAAGTGCCGACAATCCAGGTTAAATTTGGAAATGACAACACCCGGGAAACAAAATTTGTGTTGAGAAGTGGATGGCCACGAATGAAGAGTGTTATGGAAACAAGGATAGCAACTGATTTGAGAGACATCTTTTATTTATCACAGCTTGGCACAGAAGTGTATCACAGTCAGCAATTTCATAATTACTTGCAGAACAGGATTTAATTGCTTTAAAAAACTATTAAATATCACATCTATGCTTTATCACAGCTTGGCACAGGAATATATCACAGTCTGAAAAAACTCATAAGTACTGGCAAAAATGGTTTAATGAATTCAACTTCAAAAGCCGTTTTAGATTTCAATTTCACATAGCTGCTTTACCTTGAAGAGAACAAGTCCACCGGGAAAACTTCCAATCTTTAAGATATGTAAAATTACGATGAAATACTAAGTTCTATATGACGGCACTTCAAAAGAAATTCTAACTTCTATTTCACTTTAAAAACAGGTTAAAAATTAGAGACATTTAATGTTGATTTAAAAACGTACTATCATTTTAAAGATTAAATAAAAGCAGGTTTGGCTGGCTAAAAATAACATATCTGGAACTAAAGAGCATTACCGCTCGCTCGAACATCTATATCGCCATAACGTCAGTCAAATGTCAATACTGTCTAACTGCTTAACAGCGATGATCTGCTTAACTGCGACGATCTGCCATGATCAGCCTAACTGCCTCGACTGCTGTCGATCTGCTATGATTACGCCGAAAGCTCCTCCTTTTATTTATCACCGCCGACGGCGCATCTCATTTCTGAGTTGTCTTAGAAGATATTATTCGCATTTTGCCAGCAGTGGTGATTTAACACTTGAAATTATGAGACATCATTAAGAAACCAAATGTTCTTTAATTAAAAGAAATATTATAAAGTTCAAATACATTCACGCTCGCTGAGCGTCTTACAGAACTAGCATACACAGAATATACAGAGGCTAGAATCAAATAGCATGCCATAGAAATGCAATAACTCGCAGGCAAAAGGAACCACATTATATACGTACAATTCACATGTGCAACAGTTAATTTGCATAAAACAAGGTTCTGACCGGCCAATCAGAAACAAAATGTCTCCGTTACTATGGAGATATGCTGCAGCGATCACGGCTCATGAGAAAAACCGAAAGTAGAACCGCGGGAGAAAACGTGACGTCACGCGGCGAGTGAAGTTGCCGACGAACTTCGGCGAATGCCGGAGAGGGGAAACAAACGCGCGGGAGGCTAGCAAGTTGTTCCCTGGCTGCGCGATTGAACGGCATTACCGGGCTTCTAAAGCGCATCGGTGATTGGGTGTACAGCTTGTAACAGTTTTCTCCGGGCGATACTCACTTCGCCAACCAACCATTACGCCCGTCCAAGATGGCGGCTGTTGACGAACTGGAGATTTGTGTTGTGCGTCTTAAACGATTGTTGACGCAAACCACGATTTAAGCGAGGTTTAAATTTCACATAAAGTTATTCCTTTAAGTTCATTTAGCATTTGAGTTAAACTACTTGCCTCTGGGAATTTATTTAATTAACTTTAAGTAGTTGAAACTTTATCTGAACCTTTTATTGTGGCCCTCAAAGTTGGAAAGTTTCACAATTCAGGTAAGTCAGAAAGTTAAGTACACAAAAGAATTGGGATATTTATTGTTCACAAATAGCCATTGGGAACAGTAATACAGTGAGCCAAGAAGGCTACCTCTGCCCAGGAAGGGCATTACTTTTATTTTTAGCAGCTTTTGATCTTCAAGGAAAGTTTATTTTAGCAATATTTCAATGAAGTTCAATGATCTTATACAGTATTTCAAGCAGTTATAAAGTAATCAATTATAAGGATGTGGATTCAAAATAATTGCATATTTTTTTCAATATCCCCCGGCATCCAATAATCAAAGTTTCAACTTATTTTGCAGATTGTGCTGCTGCCATGATCTCCTTTTTGTTTTTGAATGAAAGTTAGTAAGATAAATGATTTCTTTAACCCTTTCGCGATGGGAAGCGCAAACGCGCGCTTATCGCTGAGGCCGGCAGTCTCTTTCGCAAATGTCTGTCCAGGGCCGGAGAGTTTTTCGCGATTAAGCCTAAATCCATGAACAGAACAATCAGAATATATTATAGTGTCACTATCACTACTATCCGAATCTGCTTCAGAATCAATATCTCATAATTTCAAATAATTTGCGCCATTTCTGCTATTTCAAGCTCTAACACTTTCGAAGCTTCGACATTCTAACTCTAAAATGAGAAAAAATCCACGTCTACTAGATCTAATTATCCACTAAAAACGCTGTAGCGAAAATAAAACTCCCTGCTTACTATAAAGAAATACCACGTACGAATTTATAGAGCCGTCATAAAGTATACAATTCAGAAACATTCCTTTCAACTTACGTTTATATTATCAAAAACCACATGTGTGTGAGTCATGCTACTCCCATTCTGAGTAGAAGGTCAAATCTACATGTATCTGTAACCGCATGGACATACAATGCCATCTTGTGCCAAAAGTTATAGTTTTTAAAACGTTCCAGGACACTGGCACAACTGTGTGACGGCCGGGGGTGCACAATGAAACGCTCTGGCACGCCAGCGTGTCGGCCGGGAACTGAGTGCGTTTCTTACTGGCACGTATACGTGACAGTCGGCGCGAAAAGGTTAATTATATCAATTTACTTACCTAGTCATTTTATATCTGTTATTGTTTTTGTTTTTTGTTAATTGTTAAATAAAAATTAATGTTTGTTATAAATTTAAAGGTCTGGTTATTTGAAGTCTTTAAAGCAATTTTTTCAGCATTACAAATTTGAAACTTATAGGGATCCGGGAAAGAACAGCAAACGCTACCACTGCAAGTTATTATGACTCTGCTAAATTAAAATAAAAATTATGGTGATAGAAATTTTTTTCACTTAAACCCTAATGGGTATCTCAGTTCAACTTATATCAAAGGAATCCCATAACCTTTTCAGTTCAACAAAAGGTTATGAGCTTTTTCCTCTTTCCTTGGAGCCTAATAACTAAAAATTTTTCACCGATGCGGTCGTAAAGCTAAAAATTAAGCCCTAGTAATTTTAAAAGTATAAGAAAATTTTAGTAGAGGGGGGCGGTAAAAGTAATTTTTGAAATGTAAATTTGAAAGGATTTTTTTGAATAAAGTTTTTTTGGAAAAACTTTTTGAGAAAGAAAAAAAAAAAAATCTTTTAATATAAATTTTTCATGTAAAAATTTGAAAAAAAAAAAAATCTTGAGTATGGCTACTTATAATATTCCTAAATTAAATACTCAAAATTTTGAGACATGGCAGCTGGACATAAAGTTCGTTCTAATGGAAAGGAACGTTTGGAACGTCGTAAATGGAACTGAGAAGGCTCCCACTTCTCCTGAAGAGGGGCCTGGAAAAGCTGCGGACAATACTGAATATTTAAAATGCCTTAAAGAATTTGAGAGGAATAAAAATGTGGCGTTATCTTTGATTTATCTCAATATAAACGTGGAATGCCATCGAATCCTGGACGGTATTGAAGATCCTGTCCTGGCTTGGTCGACTTTAAATAAATATTTCCATCCAGATACAAGAGCTAGCCATATGACTGTTTTTAGTGAGCTGTGTGAAATGAGAATGAACCCCAACGAAAGTGTCCTAATGTTTTCCACAAGATTATCCAAAGTCTACAATAGACTACATGCAATTGACCCTACATTCAACGAAAATTACGTAAGCTTTCAACTACTAAGATATCTACCTAATAATTTCGACAGAATAGTGTAATCAGTCTTAAGTTGGCCTGAACAGGATTTCTCATTTAAAAAGATAACTGATGCGCTGAATGCTGAAGAAGTGCGCCAACAATTAAGAGAGCGTGATACCTTGGCGCAGGCCAACGCCACGTCTTCAGTACAGAAAAGAAAGCAGCTTGTGTGCTTCGGTTGCAGGAAACCCGGACATTTTCGAAATTCGTGTCCTGAGAGATGGTGCTCTGTAAAGGAGTCCCAGTTTGATTCAACGTGGAGTCCGAGAGGTGGCCGCAGAAGAACCAGTAGACCCAGATTTTCCAGTCCTAGTCCAAGAGCCCATCCTAGGAGCCCTAGTCCTGAGTCAACTTCTTAAAGGGACCTGTCTAGACCCCAGGGCAAAATTTGCAGACCTCACAGCCGGAAGGAGCCTCCCTATGGTCATAGACGTGACACGTCAACGAACTGTAAGTCAAGTTTTTTTATTTCTGCCAGCTATTTGAGCCAGACTACTACAAGAAGTGAATGGATCTTTGATTCAGAAACGCAGACTTTAAAGCAGTTTCTATTTAAATATGCAGCTTTTTAAAAAGACGAGTACAGCAGATTATTACTATATAAGGAATGAAAGACTAAGTAGAATCATATGAGAAAAAAATATCTCACGTTGACATTCAGTTCTCTTCAAATGTCCCCGAATTACGAGAAAGCATCCAGACAGTGGCGGCTCGTGGGTTATTTAAATGGAGGTTCACAAAACAAATGTCGAAAATTAAATAGGCAGATACAACGCACCTTACAAATTAAAATACATTTGCGTTTCCAGCAGTTAAAGGAAAACAATGCACGCAACTGAAAGAAAACAAGTAATATTTTGTCTTACATTTCGTCACCAAGATAAGTGTTAGCAAAGGTACAAGTCTTGATTCATTTTATTTCAATTTTTTGTCAAAGGATAGTATTGAAAATTGTCCCTGCTTTAGCTCCGAAACACTTCTTTTGCTCCCATCTTAATTATTTACACTAGTTTCTAAAAAAAAAAATATTTTAGTGGAAAAGGGATAGAAATGAAGAAAATAATAAGAAAATGAAATAAAAATGGATTAACTAACCGAACGTAACAAACCAAGGGAAAATCCGGAAGAGATAACTGCAAAAAATGTCCCTTGTCCACACCGAAAATGTGCGAACGGAATGATATCAGAAGAGCCGTACTGCTTCTCAATTCTCTCCGCTTCTGTTCTCAGAGAGCGGATCAGAAGGGAATTTTTCCGTTCGCACGAGCGATAGATTAAAGGCTGTACTGTAGAACCTACACTACAGTGCGTTAGCCATAATAAGAGTATTTTAATAATAGTGGGGGAAGAGAGTAAAACTGACGTTTTAAATTCACAAAAATCTAGAAGTGTACTTAATATTTAAAAAAAATAATAATTTGTCAATGTGTTTATTTTATATTAGCTGAAGTACCCGCCGTTGACGGGTTAGTATAAAAAAAAAAAATGAATGCAAATTTCAAAAAGCAAGAACTTTCGTTAGCATTGTAGGAGTACACAGAATGGATGTAGAATGTTGCCAAAGTAAAGAAAGCGAAGTTATAATTTTTATGTATATTGTTTATTTGCCAGGCGAGGACAGCTCGCGTCACTGAATGTGTCGCTTAGAGCTACATATGCGTCCTTCCCGGAATTTCCCGCCACAATTTGGAACCTCATCAGAAGGTGGAGGGGGGGTTCTGAATATTGGCACCCCTCGGAAACTGCTAGCAACCGCTGAGAGGACTTTCGGAACCAAGGATTTAACGTGCACGTACACCGCATGTACACTGTGGTCTTTAGTGGTATGCCGGTATCGAACCCTCAACCTTCCGGTTACGAGTCCAACGCCTTAACCACTGGGCTACCACGGCCCTATGTACATTGTTAAAATATTACAGGTTAGAGAGTAACTTAGTAATATTATTTCATTTGCTTTAGTCGTAATTATGTGATGAGCGGACGAATATTTCCGCATATTGAAATAATTTTCGCAAAATCTCAAAATCTAATCAACATTTTTGTAAAATTGGAACCCTAGAATTTAAGTTGAGTTGAAACCTATCATGTCACCAAATTTCGTTTCATTCTCTGCAGTCTTTATTTCGTGATGCTGGAACAAAAATTTCAGCATTTTAAAACGATTTTCACAAAATCTCAAAATGTAATCAAAATATTTTTTAAATTCAACACCTATAAATTAAGATTAGCAACTACCTATCATATCACCAAATTTCGTATTAGTCGTTATTACGCGATGCTTGAAGAAATATAACCGCATTTTGAGAGAATTTTCACAAAATCTCAAAATCTAATCAAAATGTTTAAAAAATTGGACGACAATGTTTTAAGTTGAGTGACCACCAATCATGATACCAAATTTCATTTCAATCGCTTCGGTCGTTTTTACGTGATGCTGGAACACAAATTTACGCAGTTTGAAAGGATTTTCACAAAATCTCGAAATCTAATGAAGATTTTTTAAAAATTCGACGCTTATGTTTTAAGTTGAGTGACCATCTATCATGACACCAAATTTCATATCATTCGCTTCACTCGTTTTTACGTGATACTTAAACAAAAAAGCGTCACGGACAGAATGACAGACAGACAAACTTTTTTTTAAATTTTTGAATTCCAAGAAGTGTACAGAAAAGTCTAATTTTATTTATATAGATATTTTACTTTGGGGCTTCACGTACTCATCTCCTCAAATGGATGAGCCGCCACTGCATCCAGAACGTAATTTATGACTCAAGTACCGGATGATAGTACATAATAGGTGGTCTACGCGTAGACATAATGAATACACTGAAATCTCTGGACGATAGTCTTCCGGCAACAAGGTAACTGAGGAGTCAAAAAATTTACGACTGATTTCTTGCACTTTCTAGATAAACATACATGGGTTATTGAAAAATATTTTGCCTCATGTTCAATTTGAAGACTGAACTGTGGGCCACAGCTTTAATGATTCCAGCTTTGATTTTTGATAATGATTGTATAAAGAATAAATTTTTATTAATGAATGTTAAAAATCAAGTTTAAATTTATCTGAAATACAAGATTGTTTAAATAATTTAAAAATAATAATTTTACACTAGTATAGTGATCGGTGAATCTTTTATATGTTCTTATTAGAAATAATACTGCATTTTATTATACTAATAAGAGTTATATTAAAAGTTGGGTTATTAATTACCAAACGGGTGGATCGTACACAGGAGCGCCCCGACACAGTAAGCAAGATAAGCAAGGGGTGCCGTCTTCGGAGAGGCGCTATTTTGAACTCAAAACTGAGAAAAACTTTATCTGAATTTAAGAGAGTATTTTGGGTTTGAGAATGCCATTCTCTATTACCGATTAATCATATATATAGGCTTTTTTTTTTTTTTTTTTACCATGGCTAATGCATAAAAGTTTGATTTGTAACACCATAAATATCCAAAACGAAATCCTCCAAGATCATTCTAAAAGTTTGGGAAAACTTGAGTAATGTTTTGACCTTGATAAAATACTGTAAACAAGAATTCTGGAACATCCTAGGAATATAGTCAGAGACAGAAATGGCCAAATATAAAAAACGCAGTTACACGACACAGAAGCCCTCAAGAGAGAAGAAAAAAGGAATGGGGAAGCTCAACTCGATTTCCAAAGAAAATCTTCTGAAATAGCTACAAACATTTCCTGTACAAGTCATTGTGAAAAGTTTGATTATAACTTTATAAAAAAATTCATTTGTGATTGTTCTATTTTTTTTTTCTTTTTCTGTCAACAAATAAAAATACAAACACAACTCCTTCTTTTTCTTCTAAAATTTCGTAACATCGATTTGGCGCCCCTTTGGTGCTGCGCCCGGGGACAGATGTCCCCTCTTGCCCCCCCCTAGCTACGCCACTGCAGTGCACATGATGAAAACACAATACATTAAGCAGCATCCACTTAGTAGCACAAATAAAAACAAGCTTTCTAGAAGACAAGTTGCCAGCGGCGATCTATTCAGATTCACAAACACATCACACTGAATCATCTGGATACAGCAGCACGGATCCCTGATCCGGTTCTATTTGAATCACATCGGTTGAACCATACGGTTCATAGCAACATCTTTGATTACACACACATCACAGTAGTAGTGGCTGAACTTTTGGGAGACAGACCGAGACGACTCAAAATTTAACTTGTCATGCCCTTTTTATATCTGCCAGTTAGTGCGGGACTACGATGGATATTTGCATAGGGAAAAAAAGAGTTCTTATTTTATGCAAATTAGGAACAGCACCATCTATCGGCGAGAAATGTAAACTTTTTATTACGGCGTTAAAGATATGACGATGTTCCCATCGCCATTTTCAAATGCTAACAAACTTACATTTTCACTTAAAAAACTTTTAAAGGAGTTTACAAAAGTTTCGTTTTTCACTTTAGAAAATTTAGAGATAAAAATGTCATGGAAATAAAAGGTAAGTAAAGAAATAGCGTTTTTTTCCTAACAAGGGCCCGCCTTCCATGACATTTAAGAAACTGGCAGATTCAAAGTAAACGAAAATTAGAGGTAACCTTTCCTCTTTAACGAAAAATTAAGTTAAACATGATGCATGAAAAAATACTTCAAAATTCACTGAAGGTTAGTAGAAACACTATATACAGTTGTTGCTGGCCAGCATGGTTAGTACACATTTCAAAAATTACTTCATTTCAAAAATTTTTCAACTTACTAGAAATTACTATATAAATGCATTCAAATATAAACACTTATGCTAGAACATTAATAAACACATATGCTAGGACATTAATAAACACATTTCTAATCATAAAAATATTCATACTTCAAAATTACTCATGATATACGTTCAGTGCACTTTAGAAAATACTCACATTTTGCAAAGTTCATTCAATATAATACAGTACAGTACATTGCAATGAAAAATACGAATTAAATTTGAAAAAAAACTCGAATTGAAATCCAACTAAGATCGAGCTGGGATGCATCCCGAAAAAATTTGAAAAAAAAGTTTGTGTTATAGGTTAACACATTATATGCCTAACACAACACCTTACAGACTAGGGTGGACATATAGGAGCTTCCACTGGCAAAAATGGGACTTACAGAAATAAAACTTTAACATCTCCTGTGATTGGGATGAAAATACTCTACTCTCAGAACTAACCAGTCACCTCAGAATTCTCTGGCAAATTACAGTTTCACCTCGCGAGACGCTTTTGAGGCTGCTCGAAACTTCAGAAAAAGACCAGAGCTAAGAATATCGCACTCCGTGGGGAACTGTACTCCCTCGACTGTAAAGATGTCAGACAGACATAATAGGACAAACACAATTACATAAAGTTCATTTTTTTTTTCCCCCATAAAAAATTTCCCCCCTTTCCCCTCAAAAAAAGTCTCAAGCCGAAGGACTTATAGGAGACAAAAAAAAAAAAATTGCCTAGGTTCCCACAAACGCGAGTAGGTCTTTCACACTTAGCTAAAAATTTTGTCATTGAAAGTGGACAGGCTGATTTTGGGTAAGGGTTTCGTGAAAATGTCTGCGGGGTTTTGTTTAGTGTTAATATACTCCAATTTAAACAATTTTTCTAAAACGAGGCTTCTTAAGAAATGGTATTTCACATGTATGTGTTTGGTGCGATTGTTCTCTATAGGAGAATTTGAAAAGTCGATAGCTGCACGATTGTCACAAAATAAGGTAACCTTTAAATTTTCTGGAAGAATGTCTAAACCTTTTAGTTCATCTAGGATTCTATACATCCATAACAGTTCTTTTGATGCCTCTGTCAGGGCAATAAACTCAGATTCCATAGATGACAAGGCTACACATTTCTGCTTAAAAGTTCGCCACGAGATTGGGGTTTTGTCTAACATTAAGATGTGACCTCCCATCGACACACGATCATCTCTATTTGAGGCGAAATCGGCATCAGAATAACAGTTTATTGAAATTTCATTAATGTTGGAAAGTTTTAACTTTAACTTCGGTGTTGACTTTACATATCCCAGTAGTTTTACTAATTGGTTCCAATGATGTTGGCCGGGGTTAGATTGAAATTGAGAAAGGATATTTACAGCGTAAGATATATCAGGTCTGGTTCTACTAGCCAAGAACGATAAACATCCCAAAATATTACGGTAGGGCAGTTTTTCCATTTCCTTAGTCTCAGCATCGTTACTAGGACTTTGCGTCTTTGACATTACAATTCCAGTTGCGATTGGCAATGAAACTAATGGTATCTGATACTTCTTAAACCGCTCATAAATTTTATTGATGTAATCTTCCTGGTGAATAAATAGTCCTTCCCTATTTTCAACAAATTGTACCCCGAGTAGTTTCTTCGTTCTACCCAACTTCTTTAGATCTACTTTATCTTCTAAAAGTTTAATTACCTTCTCTATTTTTTCTTTGGTTTTAGATATAAACACCATGTCGTCAACATACAGTAGTAAAACTAAACTATTTTCATAAATGTAGACACAATTAGCCCACTCTAGCTTATTAAAATTTAACTCACTTAGAATTCCGTGTATTTCATTGAACCATTCACGTCCACTCTGCTTTAAGCCGTAAATAGCTCTGTTGAGCTTACAGACGTAGTTTTTACCTTCCTCTTCAAATCCTCTGGGCTGCTTCATATAAATATCTTCTTTTACTGGGGCGTATAGGTATGCAGAATTTATGTCTACTTGCATATGAAACCAATGAAAATGTCCAACTAAGAAAGAGAAAAATAATCTTATTACCGAAAAATTGACCACTGGACTAAAAACTTGGTCTTAGTTTTCACCTTTTCTTTGACCGAATCCTTGAGCGACCAGTCTAGCTTTATATCGTACTATTTTACCTTTTGAGTCGTGTTTTACTGTGAATACCCATCTATTGCCTATTATTTTTACATTTTGAGGTACGGGTACAAGTTTCCACACTTCCCTTTCGTACATAACATTCATCTCTGCAATCATAGCTTTCTTCCACTCATCTGAGTTTTGAGAATCTATTGCTTGAAAATATGAGTTTGGAATTACTACATCCTCTAGTCAGGAACTGGTTAGATTCGTTTCGTCTTTCACAATGCCGGTATAGGTATCTTTACCTTTGAAACTAAATTTTTCTGAGTCATACTTAAGTCCATGTTTCTTGCAATATGCCTCGACCTCTCTACAGGATCGTAATCTTATATAGCTTCCTGATATACCATAGTATATATCATTTCTGGACCCGTCTGACCTAGGGACGGCTTTTCTCATCCAAACTACATCTTTAGGTGGTGCTACTCGGTCTTTAGACTTAGAAAAACGAATTGTTTCTTCTCCCTCCTCCTCATCGGATTCACCGCTACTTATTTCAAATTTTTCTTCGGATGTGCTAGGTTTCTCGTAATCTTCTATTTCTGGTTCCCTTTCTTCATCGAAACTTTCTTCCGCTGTAATGGGTTCCAGCACGACTCCACTGCTCTCACGAGTGGGTAAATTTTCATCAAACGTTACGTTACTTGTTTCAACAACTTTCCTGTCACTCGGTAGCCATACTCTATAGCCACGGGTAAACATAGCGTACCCAACTAGTATGCCTTGTTTTGCCCTCATTTCGAGCTTACTTCGTAATTGACGTGGTACACCTACGAACGCTTTTGATCCAAAAGTTCGTATATGCTTTACTGAAGGTTTGCGACCACAAAATAGCTCAAATGGTGTTTTAGATTGGTTTGCGTGGCATACCCTTTCCAGGTGTATGTGAAACATAACAATGCTTCCGACCAAAAACCATTTCCCAGTTTGCTGGAGTGTAACATAGCTTTTACAGCGTCCAAGGCCGTGTTATTAAATCTCTCACTTACACCGTTCTGTTCCGGCGTATAATTGTTGGTTCTTTCAGCTTTAATGCCCTCCTCCTCCAAAAACTTCTTAAATTCATTATGGCAGAACTCCATGCCATTATCAGTTCTGATATTAATAATTTTTCTATTTAGAAACCGTTCTGCACATTTTTGGTACCTCTTAAAATTCTCGAAGACTTCAGATTTCTGCTTCATAGGATAAACAGTGACTTTTCTTGAGTAGTCATCTGTTATCGTTAAAAAGAATTTATGTCCCGATATGGATGGGTTAGGTAAAGGTCCACAAACATCCATGTGCAAAAGTAGGAGGGGTTTGTTCGATCTAATCTTAGGAATACTTTTAAAGCTCTTTCTTCTAGTTTTTGCTATTTTACAAACATGACAGGGTTTATACGACTTAGATTTAAAAACGGGTAGGCCAAATACCTTTCCCTTACTAGTTTCAATTATAGCGTTACAATTAATATGACAAAAACGGCTATGCCAAAGTTCTAAGTTCTGATTGTCACTTTTTGAAGAAAAATTAGCTTCTGCTTTCTTTTTATTAGTTATTATTGTGGGGTAAACATGGTACAGGACACGTTTTTTGTGTGCTGTAAATAGTTTTTGTCGGTTACGTGAAAATACCTCTACTTTGTTATTTCCCCCCCTAAATGTAATGCCCTCAGTGTCCAATGCAGGACCTGACAGGAGATTTCTCCTTAATTTAGAGGAATAGAGGACGTTTTTCAATGTTTTAACAATTTTACCACCTTGAAATTTTAACTCGACTGTTCCCCTTCCCTCAATGGAACAATCAATGCCGTTTATGGCGACCGACATCGACCGGCCTTTAATTGGTTCAAAGTTTTTAAAAAGTCTTTTATCCCGGCAAAAATGAGCACTAGCCCCTGTATCAAAGATCCATTAAGAATCATGTAAATCCTCGCTTGTGTGGGCTTCTATCATATGATTCTTCGGTTGTCTATTTTTACTTTTACGATTACTGGGGGGAGGGATCCTACTACTAGCAATTAAATGTCCGATTCTACCACACCTATAGCACTTTCTAGTGTCTTTCTTTACATTATTTTTAGGTGGGACACGCTTCATTTGTACTTGACTAGACATTGCAACGGTAGCTTGATCCCCTACACTTTGCTTTAGTCTGGCCTCCTCAGCCAAAAGTTCGGCTAAAACTAAATCGAACTTAAATGTTTCGTCAGGCCAGCGGTAAATTGTTTGAACAATTCCCTGATACTCCGAGGGTAAGTACCTTAGCAATTGAAATGACTGATACCAGTCAGCTGGGGGAGCATTAGCGTCTTTTAATTGCTTAACTATCATCCTCAACCTGGCTGCAAATAAGCCTATTTCCTCCCCTTCATTTAATCTACATGAAAAAAAGTCATCTGTGAGTCTCATAGCACGAGCTCTAGATTCAGGTTTAAAGTGTTTATTTAATTTTTCCCAAACTTCGTTGGGGTCATAAGTGCCAGAAATAAGAGGCTTGTATTCATTTGAAATGTTCAAAAATATCGTGCTATAAGCACGCCGGTATCTAATCTTGTAATCCCTTAATTCCTTAGCGTCAGTGTCAGGGGGCCTTTTTTCTACACCACTGACTATTTCCCAACAATTCCTATCCATCAACAATACCCTTACGTCTTCCTGCCAAGACTCATAATTGTCGGCAGACAATTTTTCTATTTGGGTAATTGAAGCTTCCATTTTGAAAAGTTAGGATACAACACAATTCACAAGAAAGGATTAAAAACACTACAGGCCCGCCCTCTTATAATTTTACGGCACTTAAAATCTGTTTGTATATGCTAAAAACACTTTAAAAACAAAACACATTATAAATACACTCAACATATTCAAAACACATTTAAACTTGGGCTTGAAGGCCCATAACCGTGAAAGAAACTAATTATATTATAAATTAAACTATTCAACAGACAAGTTAAATTACAAATTGAAAGTCATTGGCTGAAATTTAATAGTTACTAGATTTTTATCTGTAAGATAAATTTTGTAAATTTTAGGCAGAGTTGAAACTCATCTAACTTGAGTTGCACAGTAGAAGTTTTTGGTTTGAATATGTGTTTAAACAAGGAAGACAAAGTAGGTACCTTTTCTGTAGTTTATTGAAAACAAGATGACTATGGTAGGCTTACACAGTGCACATGATGAAGACACAATACATTAAGCAGCATCCACTTAGTAGCACAAATAAAAACAAGGTTTCTAGAAGACAAGTCGCCAGCGGCGATCTATTCAGATTCACAAACACATCACACTGAATCATCTGGATACAGCAGCACGGATCCCTGATCCGGTTCTATTTGAATCACATCGGTTGAACCATACGGTTCATAGCAACATCTTTGATTACACACACATCACAGTAGTAGTGGCTGAACTTTTGGGAGACAGACCGAGACGACTCAAAATTTAACTTGTGATGCCCTTTTTATATCTGCCAGTTAGTGCGGGACTATGATGGATATTTGCATAGGGAAAAAAAGAGTTCTTATTTTATGCAAATTAGGAACAGCGCCATCTATCGGCGAGAAATGTAAACTTTTTATTACGGCGTTAAAGATATGACGATGTTCACACCGCCATTTTCAAATGCTAACGAACTTACGTTTTCACTTAGAAAACTTTTAAAGGAGTTTACAAAAGTTTCGTTTTTCACTTTAGAAAATTTAGAGATAAAAATGTCATGGAAATAAAAGGTAAGTAAAGAAATAGCGTTTTTTTCCTAACAACGGAGAAGGTGCAAACTGCCGCAAAAACAGCGTGAAATCTCATCAAGGGGGCTCACTCGCTCGCTGCCCCAAGAAAGAAATAATGGGTTATTCACCCGGCATTGTAAAAAAATAAAATTTGCTGTTTTGATGATCAAACGTTGTATCAGGCCCTCTGGCCTACGTCCTGAGTCTTCACATCATGAACTTATACTACGGGACGACAAAAATGCCGAGCTAGGCCTCTAATGCGTGAGGAGATACAGGAAAAGTCACGTCCTAGCAGCACCACGACAGCTCTCAGAATGACGCTTTCTGCCCCTTGCGTGAGGAGCTTCGCCGAGACGCCGACCCCGGGGACCAATCAGAGCGCGCCATCTCAGCCGGGAAACTTCGAGAACATTCGATTGTCGGGGGAAGGAAGAGAGGAAAGAAAAAATGGCGGCCAGCGACTTCTACACGCGGAAAAGAAACGAACTTGACCGAGAAGAAACGCAGGCAAGATCGGCCATCTTGAAATGGGGAAAAAAAATTAATTGATCAAAAAGGCATTAAAAACGTTATTAAATTTCCTAAAATTTTAGCGGGAGATGGCTAATCGTCCGAGACAACCCTGGGTAAAATTTGGAGTAAAAATTTAAATTAGAAGTGAGTAAAAATAATTAAAAACCGGACATGAACAAGTGATTATGGCAAGAAGTGAGTTAGGCTATTGAAGAGAGGAGGAAACGTAATAGTCAGCAGAAAATCGACAGAATTTACATGATAATTAAATTTACACCTCCGGAGACAGGGCAAACAAAGGCAGAATTAATTTAAAGAAAAGGTAATTATTTAGAAAGTCCCAACAAAAAAAAAGGGGGTAATTAGTAGTAATTTAAAAAAGATAAGCTATTGAGCTATACAAAAAGAGTCACCCAGACCATTAAATCTCCTGACAAAAGGTACTTAAATTAAACTTCCAAGTTAATTACAAGAATTAGAAAATAAATAATTAATGGTTAAAACAATAAAAAAAATAAAAATTATTGCATTTGATTTGTAAAAACATTATCCCCCAAAAAACAATACAACACCTGATAGGATACACCTTCAGGACGAAGGGCTATAGGATATGGTTTCCGGACACAAATAAAATTATTGAAACAATAAATGTCTCGTTCAGGGAAGATCTGGTGTATAAGGATACACTAAGTGGAGCGGTGCTGGGACCTGATAACACGTCTGAAACAGATTCGGTTGATTCTCACGATCAAACAAGTAGTAATGGTGAGCAGTTAGGTTACCCCATTACTCCGGGTGTGTCTGATGAGGATCCTATTTCTGATGACGTAGTTGTTCCCTACTCTATGCCCGACCCTAGAGTTGTAAATTGGGAAAAGAAGGCAGTTCCCAGAAGGGATGGGTCACGCACCGACATTTATTACTTTGAAGAGGGCAAAGGCTAAGGTCACTGAATGATGTTGCTAGGTATTGCACCAAAAATAACATTTCTTTTAAACCCGAACTTTTTGATTTTTCAGGCTCAAATAAAGAGGAAGGGGTTATAACAGAAAATGCAATTTCCCCAATAGTGAATAACAGTGAACCCTCCACCAGTATGAGCATCTCAAGCTGACTAGATCGTGTAGTTGTCCCTAGGACATTTAAACAGGCAGTCAAGTCAGAGTATAAAGAAGAGTGGCTTAAAGCCATGAGGGAGGAAATTGACATAATGAAAGATCGGGGGTTATGGCATTTAGAAGACCTGCCAAATAATGTCACGCCTGTAGGTTGTAGATGGGTTTTTACCCTAAAGCGAGACAAGACTGGTAAAGTCGTAAGATTCAAAGCGAGGCTGGTTGCCCAGGGATATAAACAAGAAAAAGGCATCTTGTACGATGAGACCTTTAGCCCTGTGGTTAACTTCAGCTTAATAAGATTCTTTTTCGCTTTCCTTGTCTCCTTTTGTGGTTGGTCTCACCTGCAGTGCGACGTGAAAGGCGTGTATTTGTACGCCCCCTTAAATGAAGAAATTTATATGTCACAGCCTCCTGGTTTAGAGGTGCAGCACCAAATTGAAAAATACTGCCGTTTAGACCCAGCTATCTATGGCTTGAAGCAAAGTGGTCGGCAGTGGTTTTTCGGGGTACATAATACTTTACTAGAAATGGGCTTCAATAAATTCGAATGGGGTAATTGTGCATATATTTTTAAAGATTATTTAATTTTAATTTTGTATGTAGATGACTTCGTTATTTTTGGTAAAAATCAAAATGTAATAAACAGTGCTTTGGATAAACTGAAAGGCCATTTTGATATTAAAGTCTTGGGAAGAACTCGTACACTATTAGGTGTCGAATTTGAAGAAAATGGTGGTAAAGTCTGACTACACCAATGCCCCTACATTGAGGAAGTAAATGAGTTATTTAGCCATTTTAAAATACCCATATCTTCTTTCCCAATAGCAAAAGGCTCAGTTTACTCCAAGAAATTCTGCCCAACTACACTAGAGAAAATCAGTGAAATGTCTAAATTGCCTTACCGAAGTATTTTAGGTTGCCTATCATTTATATCTAATAGAACTAGACCTGATATCGCATATGCGGTAAATATTTTTAGTCAATTCCAGTCGAACCCTGGCATGTCACATTGGGACGGACTGTTGAGACTTTTAGGGTATACAGTGCATACAGCTCACTATAAGTTGGAATTACTATGTGAACACCCCCAACTTGTTGTTTACTCTGATGCTGATTTTGCCGCTAACCGGGATGACCGAACATCTCTCGGAGGCCAGTTAGTTTTATTAGGAAGGTCCCCCATAGGTTGGCGAACATTTAAGGAAAAGAGTGTGAGTTTGTCAACTATGGAAGCAGAGTTCGTGACAATGACTGAGGCGGTGAAAGAAATAGTTTGGTTTGACGGCATCTTAAGTGAGTGTTATAATAGGAGAGTTATTAAAGGTGAGCACCCTATACCAATTTTATATGCTGATAATCAGGCTGCAATAGATTTTATAAAATCGCCCATTGAGAATTACAGATCGAAACACATAGACGTAAAATTATTTTTTATTCGAGACCTGTACACTACACAAAAATTTCACATACATTTTGTGGGCAGTAAATCTAACTTATCAGACGTTTTCACAAAACCATTAACCAAAAATGACTTACAAAGGTTCATTACAAACGTCTTTAACAAAAATTAAAATGAAAAATGTCCCTGTTTAAAAGAAATAGGTAGGGGTGGTACTCAAATTAGTTTTGAGCTCTATTTTTTGTAATTTGCATAGTGTTTCTTTCTAAGTGTTTTTGCATTGTGTTTATTCAATTACTGTTAGTAAAGTGTTTATTTGAATTGTTTTTGTACTGTGTTTATTTGAAATTACAAGGTATCTTTTAAAAATGTTTCAGCATAATGTTTATTCACTGTAAGGGTAAAAGTGTTCATACGTTTTTCAGAGTAGTTATTTAAATATAATTATTTTTAATATTCTCTTCTTTGCAAAAGTGTTCATACTCTGAAGATTTATGCATTTATCTGTACTATGTGTAAGTGCAAAGTGTGAAAGTTGCGTGAATCGGGGCCCCGTATGTGTGTTCTGTACATAGTGAATGCTTAAGTGTTTTGTATATAATGTGCAGTTGTGTTGCAACTTATTCTGTATGTATATTTCAGTGGCGGCCCGTGGTCAAAACTGTTAGTGCAGCCGGAAGCATATGAGCTCCCCTCCCCCCTTCCTCCCCACAGGAATGGAAAATCTTTGTTACTGAATTCGAAAACGGATTAAGCCCTCACCGAGGAAAAAGAAATTTCATAAAAAATGCAAGAGATCCTATTTTACTTCCATAAAATTTACATAAATTTCAACCAGCCGCTCTTATCCTCAAAATTGCATTAATCCGTGTCTGATTCGAAGTTTCCTTAGAATTTTCTTTTGTAACGATAACTTCAGAAGGAAAGAAAAAAAAAAAAAAAAAAAACTTACTTATTTTTTATAAGTCAAATCAATCCTCCTTTCTTTTAAACTTGTGAATCGGTCAGTGATGTCCTCATAAAAAGTCGTTTTAATTCAGATATCAATAATTTTAAAAGTGTAGTGTATTCCAATTGTGGTGTATTAATTGTGGTGTTCCAATTTGGAACACCACAATTAAATTTCACAGTAAAAAAGTCAGAAAAAGGCGTTGTGTTTTGAATGAATGAAATAACCCAGGATTATGCTTACCGCCCTTGTGTATGTGTTGACAAAGCAAAGAGAGCTAAAAGTTGGGATTGAAACACATTTTATTTAACCAATTAACATATTGGATCAAGATAAAATATTTAAACATAATATGCAGCACAATGAACTCCTTAACAATTAAAAGCAAGACACAGCAGCAATTAACAATGAACCGTGAAATAAAAGGTGAAATTTACATTCATATCTAGGACACAACTCACAGCTTAATTTAAATCAATTACAAAAGATTTAGATCAAATTAACACCTGCTCCAGTGCTGCATAACAGATCAGGTAACACTCATAGATTTTGGTAATTAAAAAAAAAAATTAAACCCCTGGGTACCCATGGTTGCAAACCAAAAATTTAAATATAGAAGAAAATCATGTTTTGCTCATGATCATAATTTTAAAATTTAGCCTTGTTGCTACAGTTGTAAATGAATTATCACTTTAAAGTATGGTACATTTCAACAAACTTACATTCAATCCGAAATTATATGATTTTTTCAGAATGACCTATGGTCTAAAAATAATTTAAACAAAAAAAAAAAACTTCATAAAAAAAAAATTTACAAAATTACACCTTAACAAAAGTAGAAAAAAAAGGGGGGGGGCGATGATGTGAACAGTCCTCGTGTTGGGAAACCATCAGAAGCAGCGAACTATAGGGCACCTTGTACAAGATCTTGAAGGAAAAGGAAGAATCAAGGCCTGGAGACACAGGGGCTTGGCCCACACCGCAGTCATCCGCCTAAAGGCACCAGTCACGGATGCGCATATATCAAAAAGAGGATAATCATGGAAACATCTCGCCGTAACACGGGCGCAGGCGACTTGGCGATCGAGGGCAGGAGCTTCAGTGGTTGTGAGCACGGGGCCATGTGCTAATCGGCGACACCGTCGGCGGGGGGCTGGAACGTGCGTCGGCCTAGCAGGTCATCACAATCGCGCTGCACACTTCTGAGCCCGGATCATTCAGAGGCAGTAAAAAAAAAAAACTTCATCAAGGCAGTCACGCAAATGCACGGGCCTGCTGCATCATCGCGGGTAAATCTCCAAAGAATTTTAGGTCGTCCTCGCGTGGGAGTCACAAGTCAACCCCAGGCTGGGCTTGAAGTTGAAGTCTCGAGCTTGCAAGAGCTAAACAAAAAACACCACCTTCTTGTCTGGATGTCCAAGCGTAACTGCCGAAAAATCGCGCGCTTCCCTCTCCTCCTCACTCCGGAACCGCTACCCTCAGCCAATCAGAGCCGAAAGTGCACCTCAAGTCATTCCGGGATAGTCCGACCTGGGAGGGAGAAGAATGTTCTAGAACAATTTCGGAGGAAAAGTGAGGGAAAGATTAGCGTCATCTCCGAGGTCTGGTGCAACAGGCACGGAATATGATGCAATAGCATGAAATCGTAAGCAAAACTTAAAAGATGACGAAAAATTATTGAAAATTTACAGGGAGACGCCTAACAGGAGAAATAAGGAAATAAAATAAAGAAAAGCGGGATTACAGGAAGTTACGAAAATTAATTTAAAATAAAAAATCCCATCAAAACAACTTTAATGAAAAGGGAGGTATGAAGTATAGCCACTATATTTTAAAGTGCTGATTACCCACAAAACGGCAATTAAAAGGTAAACATTAATTTTAAATATCCTGAAGGCGAAAAATGGCCGATTAAGAGAAAATTTAATCACAAAAAAAAGTAAACAAAAGAGAAAACTTTACACTGCCAAAACAAAATAAATAATTAACAGCCCCCCAAAAGTAAGAAATTACATAGTGGTTATTAAAATTTTAACTAGAAGGATCTTAAATTACTAAAACGTCCTGGGTAGAGATAAATTAAATTAATTATTAACCAAAGAAAAGTGATAATATAGTGACAACACCACATGTCCTCCCCGTTCGGAGAAAAAAAAATTTTTTTACTCCCCCCCCAAAAAAATTTTTTTTTTTGTAAACAGTACATTAAACCAGAAAAGTGCAGTGAGTGTATAGACAAACCCAAACACATATAAAATAACCACTTATAATGACCTATGCACAGGACCAAACACAGTGGCGAAGTAAATATCAAGGCAAAATAGCGCGCACTGAAAAAATTCTAACATACCACCAATAGGTGAGGAAACAACCTAAGCGTGGCTATTAATACCACACAAACAAAAATTTGACACACCCAACATATAAAAGTAAAAACGTAAGAAAATTTTTCCTAAAGACCCAACCAAAAACAACATTACTTGCACTACACTTGTACTGAACAGAAAACACATATTAACCATACACAAAAATCTCGAGAAAATTTAAGTACATAACACCAAATAACGATAAGGCAGAACACAAATTTTTGAAGTGGCTTACTGAGATGCTTAATGTCCGAAGAATCAGTAGCCATAACTCGACACATTTGATAATGGGACGTATTTAGTAAATTTTGACACAATCATAAGTAAAACAGCACAGAAATTCAAACAGCAACATCACCACATTGCAGGTGTGAAATTACCAGAATTTTGACAAAACAACAGGCTAAAATTTCAGAAGGGTGTTAACCATGGCAATACAATCTCAGCAAAAATTTTGATTTTGAAACAACTTTTAAGATACATATTTAACATAAGCAGTGAAGAAGCAAAATTTTTTTTTTTTTAAAGTAAACAGTATTTAATTAAGGAGAGACAAATTGCCTTAATTGGCTTTTAAACAGTTACATAAATTAATTACCCAATTACACAGAGGAATGATCCCTGACTTCCCCTGCACTCAGCAATAGATGAAGGGGGTACAGCGGACTAAACACCAGCCCAACAGGACCCAACTGTCATCCAGAACCAAACACAGAAAGAAATTCAAGTGACCAAGAAGGCCTGCAGAAATGCACAAATCACTAACCATTCCCAAGTGTCCCATTTAAAATTGTTTAAATTTAGAAAAAAAAAAAAAGCAAAATAAGAGATATGACACTAAAGTTACTGGGACACCCAACTAAGAACTAAAGGCAGATAAATTGGCCAAATCTATCTACAGCAATTAAAATTTAAAACAAGAGGAAGAGGAAAGATTGCTTGCACAAAATTTGTCAACCATAAATTTCCTACACAGGAGGGTTTGATGAAGATTTACCAAACCTCAAAAAAAAGTTCTGTGCTGTTCAGGTAGACACAATTAGGAGGTGGTTACTTAGTGTAACCAAGTATTTCACACATTGCACATGACCCCTTGGCCATATACAGATAACAATCAGTAAAATACAATACATATATGCAAAAAAAATCTTTGGTTTAATATGAATGCAATAAAAATAGGAACAAATCATATGTGGTTACTTATTACCACATAACTAAAGAATGTGCAAGTTTACCTTTTGGCAGGTCAAACATAAAACATAAAATAGTGTATTTCACACTCCCCAAAATACCCATAAAAGAAATTTGTATATAAAAAGAAAACACAGATGCTAACACTAAAAATGAAAAAATATATATACAGTAGAAGATCGATATACCGCAATTCTATAAACCGCAATTCTCCATAAAGCGCATTAACACTGCGGATGTAAACAGAGAAAATCACAATTAAGAAATTTCTACAATCTGCTTTTTTTTTTTTTAATTGCTTTCCTAGGGAATTAATTTTGAGACATTAGATAAATCCCACAACATGCCAAGCTTAAAATAAACAATTATTCTCCCATGCTTGCATTATGCATTATCAGCATAACAGCTGGCCGGCCGGGTCGAAGAGGAAGGAATGTTTACTTTAATAAAACCACGAACCTCTCCCTTTTTCCCTCCACTACCGAACCACTCTCTTTCTCCCTCCTCTACCATTGACTTCCCAAACAGACGTTTATTTATTTAGTTATATTTCTCTTTGTAAATTGATTTGTTTTATATTAAATCGTATGCCGTTACTTGGCTTCCTAAATCATACGCGTAGCATCACCAATTTTTTTTTTTTTTTAATGTGTGTGCGTGTGGGTGGGAGAATGCACATAGCATATTCTAAAGTAAAAATAGCCATGTTTCTTTAAGTTTGGCAAGAAGAAAGTTTTTAAAATGAATGGTTTTCTAAACAAAGTTGGGGAGGGGGTTGGCACACGCCCCCGCCCCCTGCCCGACGATATGCTTATGTCTCAATATTGACAGTAAAATACTTTTTAAAAGTCTATGAGAAGTAGGGGAGTTTTCTCAATGTAACACTATTTTAAAACTGAATTTTGGAACTGGATTTAAGCCATCTTTAGTTAAAATGAAAACTGCTGAACTAATGCATTGTGCACAAAATGGAAAGTACTCAGTTTGCAAACCTGCATGAAGAAAACATTTTGAATATTTGGTAATGGATGATAAGTCACAAATTGTTAATCATTTGACCAGTGCTGAAATAATTTCCTCTGTTTCAAAACAAGAGGAAAACAATTCTGAAACAGAATCAAATGCTGGAGAGAAAGTTGAAAAACTTTCAGAATCTGAAGAAATTTCCATAAGAGATCAATATTTTAAATTCCTAGAAACACAAGACTGCGTAACCAAAGTAAAATTATTACCTGTTCAAAGGCTGCAAGAAAAGTTATTTGTTGAGAGATTGCAAATTCTAAAACAAATCAAAATTAATATATTGTTTAACAAATAAACTTTAATGCTTTTGGTAATTTCAATTTATTTATTTTTTCTGTAAATAAATAAATTCCATTTTTTTGTTTTTTAAAGTAGTATTTGTATTTAAAAAAAGTTTTAAGCATTATATTTATGTGTTCTAGCTATATTTTAATATGTTTACTAGGGAAGTTTAATGATATAAGTGAATGATCCATATAACGCAAAATTCTATATAATGCAAAACCTTGCGTTTCGAGGTTTGCATTATAAAGATCTTCTACTGTAGTAAAATTAGATGGCACAACCTCGAAGAAAATTTCTGCGCAAAAATGTAAAACTACTTCCTGACAAATCCAAAAGCATCCCTGGGTCTGAGACAATAGCCATGTTTAGGCATGGATCTAGTACGAATAGGAGAAAAGGTGGATGTCGGTTGGGCATCAGAATCATCAATATCAGAATGAGGAGAATTTAAAAAGGAAACTGGAGATACTGAGGTATCCCGAAAAAAATCAAACGAGGTATCTAGTTGTGAATCTGTCATATCTACTTCTGTTGTAACTACAGGAGGTGGCATGTAGATAGTATCAGCTTCCCAAGACAAATCTAGCAGTAAAAGGGGACAAGGGTATTCTCTTATTAACCTATCCTCTGAACTTTCTTGAGTAGGGCTAGTGGCAGGCTCTGGAGTCACTGGAGGCGGAGAAGACAAAATTTGACTATCTGGTGTTGGAAAAACTTCCCTGTCGATAACCTTAAAAATGCGATTTACATGTACAACTTGAGTATCTGAGGGATTAGAAATCAGAGAAATTTTAAACAAGACAGGAGAAAGTTGCTCTAAAACTCTATAAGGACCCTTATTAAATTTACATAGCTTCTTAGTTAAATGTGGCTTGCTAGCGGGAACGTGTAAATAAACAGTATCACTGACTTTAATGTTTTTAAAGTAAAAGTTAGAGGTAGGAGGATGAGCCTGAGCATACGAAGCATTTTCCAAGTTAGTCTTGACGACAGAGAAAGTACGTTGAAGATTGGTGACTATCTCCTGAGCGTAGGATCTAGTATCAGCATACGATCTGAATTTCGAAGAGAAAATCAGATCATAGGGCATCAACAGATCTCTACCATAAGTTAGAAAAGCAGGAGATTCCTTGATGGTGCGGTGGTAGGCTGTACGAAAAGCTAAGAGAGCTAAGGGAACCTGTTCACACCAATCTTCTTGCGATTCGAGTACTAGATGACTTAATCAATCAGACTTTTGTTCAACCTCTCCACTAAACCATTTCCTTGCGGATTATAAGCCACAGTGTGTTGTTTTTTTATACCCAAGATGTCATACACCTCCGCCATAGCCTTAGAAATAAAATTTGAACCCCTATCCGAATATAACACTTCCATTATTCCGTGACGTGAAATAAAATCAATTAAAAATTTTACAACTGTTGAACTTTGAATATCAGGGACAGGATAAGCTTCGGGATATCTTGTAAAATAGTCAGAGATTACCAGGAGCCATTTATTGCCATTTCTAGAAGTCATAAAAGGACCCACCGCATCAATTGCACATTTCTGAAATGGGCGATTGCACAGGAGCCTTTTGATTTTTGTGATAACCCCTTCTTTCCAAACAAGACTTACAAGATAAAACATACTTTTTTACGTTGTTATAGAGACCTACCCAAAAAAAAACTTTGACGTACACGGTGTAAGGTACGGGACAGGCCAGCATGGGTGACAGTTTTGTTGTCATGACACAAATGCAATACTTCTTGGATGAGGGTGTGAGGCACAACTAAGCGAACGTTCTCTGAATTACTATTTATAGGCTGACAAACAATAGCATTTTGCTGAAAGAAAAATTTATTGGATCTTTGAATATATGGTGACTCATTATTGAGGCAAGCAGCGATCTTTTGACAAAAGGGGTCAGATTTTTGAAGCCTAATGATATCTTGCATAGGAAACTTAGGAATTTGAATTGAAAAAGGTTCGGAATTAAGAGTATTAACTTCACACGAAAGAAAATCTGCCATTAAGTTAAGACGACCAGGCTTGTGAATAATTTTATAATCATATTGTTGCAGGGACATAATCCAACGACCAATACGTGAAGTGGGATCTTTAATTTAAACAACTGCGAAAGAGATTGCTGGTCACAATATACAGTGAAATGAGAACCGTAGAGGTACTGTTTAAAATGTGTTATGCCAAAAACAACAGCAAGAGCCTCCTTTTCCACAACTGAATAATTAACCTCGGCAGGAGAAAACTTTTTTGAGGCAAAACAAACAGGATGTTGGAATCCCGAATCATCTTCTTGCACTAAGACCACACCCATCACGTGTTTGCTGGCATCAGTGCAGATTGAAAACGGTTTGGAAAAATTAGGCAAGGCCAAACAAGGGGACTGGGTTAAAGCAAGTTTTAAACGATCAAAGGCATCCTGTTCAAGATCTCCCCACGCAAACTTACAAGTATCCTTCATCAAATTAGTAAGAGGCAATGCAATATTAGAATAATTAGGAATGAACTTTCTGTAAAAACCCGTTAAACCAAGAAAAGAGCGAACTTGCTTTTTAGTTCGAGGAACATTTTAAAATAGTGTCTAAATTTTTTGGATAAGGCATAACCGTACCTTGCGTTACACGATGGCCTAAATAAGTAATTTCATCTTTTGCTAAAGTACATTTCTTAGGTTTGAGCTTCAGATTGGATTGTTTTAACCGTTCAAAAACTAATTCTAACCTATGAACATGATCCTCAAATGATTCTGATGCCACAACTACATCATCTATGTACACTCCTATTTGAAAGTCGGAGAGCCCGGACAACACCACTGACATGAGTCTTTCAAAACTGCTACTTGCATTACGCAATCCAAAAGGCATCCGGCAAAAGTGGAAAAGGCCTTCTTCAGTGGCAATCCCTGTTAAGTGTGCATCATCTGGATGCATGAGCATCTGATGGAAACCCGAGGTGAGATCAAGGGCAGAAAAGAACTTCGCACCTGACAGGAAATCAATCATTTCTTGAAGGTTAGGCAAAGGAAAGTTATCGGGGATGGTCTTAGCATTTAACTTTCGGAGGTTAGCAACAAGGCGAAAAGAACCATCCGGTTTCTTGACAAGAAGCACTGGGGCAGCATAACTACTCGTAGAGGGTTCAATTATACCTGCATCCAACAGTGTCTGAATTTGTTTACGCATTTCGGGCTTTAGATGGTATGGGACACGATAAGGCTTTGATCTTACAGGTCCGTCATCGGTTAAATGAATGCGGTGTTTAATTATTGAGCAAGCACCTAAGTCAGAAGGAGTAAGTGAAAAAACAGACTTATATTTGATAAGCAAAGATTTAAGGGTCTCACACTGCTGATCATCAAGGTGGGTTAAGTCAATATCTTTTGCCCATAGGCTAAAATCATCTTCCTTCTCTTCTTGTCCCTCAACAACATTAACAATTTCATCAGGCCTTTCAAAATTTACAGGAGTTACATAGACAAGTTTCATATTTTTATTTAATTGAATTGATTCAGAAGTAAAATTAATGACCTGAACCAGACATTGGAGATCTTGAGAAATTTTAGAAACAGCGTTAGCAATTAAATACGAATCAAAATTTAAATTAGGATTAGGTTCTAACAAAATGTCTTGGCCAATAAACAAAGAGTCAACATTATTTACATTTACATGAAAAAGTTTTTGAGAAAAAGGCGGCACAGTAACTTTTATTGGTAAGCTTCCGAAAAGAGAAAGAGAGGACACTTGACAAGGTTCAGTACTCGTCACTGGGACAGATAACTGAGTATTTTCAGGCTGCTCATGCCGCTAGCTGACACACACATCCTTATTACTTAAGAGACAGTCACGACAATTTAAAGAAAAGCCAGCTTTTACTAAAAAGTCTAATCCAATTATAAGATCAAAATTTGGAGATAAGATACCATGAGCAACTAAAAATTTACAATCAAAAGACTTGTCAGAAATAAATAAATTGGTAGCGATTAATTTTTCAGTATTGATATCTACACCGGTTAGAGCTGTAAGTTGGAAATTTGGGCATGTTAATTCCTTAGCATCTTTCAAAACATCAGCTATATGGCTGGAAATTATGTTTACTGCGGCTCCACTGTCTATGAGAGCGCGAAGTGAAACGTCTTCAATTTTAACACAAATTACAGGTAAATTAGCTGGCAAAAGGGACATATCAATGAATGGATCTACACGGGGACTCATGGAGTGTTGCGATCCGGTACAAACTCCCCCCTCAATTAGTTTGGGTTCCTACTGGATTCTGTTGGCCCAGAATTTTCAAATGCTAAGTGTTCAACTTAACTTCAACTTTATTCAACTTAATTTAAATAGTTATTATCATTCAAATACCTGTGTAGTTCTTTTTCACCTTCCTTAGTTTCAAACCCCTTTTAAATGCTTTAAAATCACAAGTACTGCTTTATTTTAAACTTAGCACGTAAGCACTTTGAGATAAACAATTATTCCTCCAGCACACTCAGACATCGGCGAATCTGCCATGTTGTTGCGTCATGATCGGAGCCGGCAGGCACGTGTACGCTGGAGTGACGTCATAGAGCAACCTGATTGGCTACTGCTTACCGCCGCTTCACCACTCGATCGAAGTGGGCATTTCCCTCATATCAGTCCGCGGCAGAATCATTTAAAAGTAGCGGTCTTACGTGCCAGCTTCAGTTTCGAGTTTTCGTTTTAGTGTAGCACTATGCAGGTTTAATACTGTGAGCCAAGAAGGCTACCTCTGCCCAGGAAGGGCATTACTTTTATTTATAGCAGCATTTTTTATCTTTAAGGAAAGTTTATTTTAGCATGATCTTATACAGTATTTCGAGCAGTTATAAAGTTATCAATTATAAGGATGTGGACTCAAAGTAATTGCATATTTTTATCAATATCCCCCGGCATCCTACAAATCAAAGTGTCAACCTCCTATAAAACTTAATTTGCAGATTGTGCTGCTGCCATGATCTCCTTTTTGTTTTTGAATGAAGAATTAGTAAGATAAATGATTTCTTAAATTACATCAATTTACTTACCTAGTCATTTTTTATCTGTTATTGTTTTTTTTTTTTGTTAATTGTTAAATAAAATTAACGTTTGTTATAAATTTAAAGTCTGGTTATTTGAAGTCTTTAAAGTAATTTTTTTCAGCATTACAAATTTAAAACTATAGGTATCCTGGAAAGATCAGCAAGCGCTACCACTGCAAGATATTATGACAGCTGCTAAATTAAATTTAAAATTATGGTGATAGAAATTATTTTCACTTAAACCCAAATGGGTATCTCAGAACCCTTTTTCAGTTCAACACAAGGTTATGGGCCTTTTCCTCTTTCCTTGGAGCCTAATAACTAAAATTTTTGACCGATGCGGTCGTAAAGCTAAAAATTAAGCCCTAGTAATTTTAAAAGTATAAGAAAATTTTAGTAGGGGGGGCGGTAAAAGTAGTTTTTTAAAATTTTTACAAATTTGCAAATTTTTTGAAATGTAAATTTGAAAAAAAAAAAAAAGTCGTGGCTTGGTCAACTTTAAATAAATATTTTCATCCAGATACAAGAGCTAACCATATGACTGCTTTTAGTGAACTGTGTGAAATGAGAATGAACCCCAATGAAAGTGTATTAATGTTTTCTACAAGATTATCCAAAGTCTACAATAGACTACATGCAATTGACCCTACATTCAACGAAAATTACGTAAGCTTTCAACTACTGAGATATCTACCTAATAATTTCGATAGGATAGTGCAATCAATCTTAAGTTGACCTGAACAGGATTTCTCATTTAAAAGGATAACTGATGCGCTGAATGCTGAAGAAGTGCTCTTACAATTAAGAGAGCGTGATACCTTGGCGCAGGCAAACGCCACGTCTTCAGTACAGAAAAGAAAGCAGCTTGTGTGCTTCGGTTGCAGGAAACCCGGACATTTTCGAAATTCGTGTCCTGAGAAATCATGCCCTGTAAAGGAGTCCCAGTTCGATTCAACATGGAGTCCGAGAGGTGGCCGCAGAAGAACCAGTAGACCCAGATTTTTCAGTCCTGGTCCAAGAGCCCGTCCTAGGAGCCCTAGTCCTGAGTCAACTTCTCAAAGGGACCTGTCTAGAAGCAGGGCAAAAACTGCAGACCTCACAGCCGGAAGGAGCCTTCCTATGGTCATCGACGTGGCGTGTCAACGAACTGTAAGTCAAGTTTTTTTGTTTCTGCCAGCTATTTGAGCCAGACTACTTCAAGAAGTGAATGGATCTTTGACTCAGCCTCAAGTCATCATTTCTGTAACAATAGAGACTTGTTTTTAGACTTTGTTCCATTAGAAAACGAAAAGCTTTCTGTAGCTATAGACGGCATAGACTTCCCAATTGAGGGGAGAGGATCAATTAAGCTATGGTTCGGTCCCCGAAAATATACTTTAAATGATGTAATGTACTCCCCTAAATTAAGGAGAAATTTAATTTCTGGTCCACGTTTAGACATGCATGGTTTTGAGTTCCATGGTATGGATGGAGCTGTAAAAGTTTTTGCTAAAGGGAGTAACACCCTAGTATTTAAAGCAATTCTAAAAGAAGGGATGTATCAAGTTTCTTAAAGATTAGTCAAAAACAATAAGTCTGTTTCTTTCTCAACAAATTTAAAGGATAGTGAAAACCTTAAACTCTGGCACAGAAGATTTGGCCACATAAGTACTTCCACCATAATACACACTAGTAGGAAGGAAGGTGTCACAGGTTTACCTAATTTAAAAGATGAAAACCTTTTCTGTGAGCCGTGTAAAATAAGTAAATATAGAAGGGTATCCTTTAAATCTTTAAATGAAATAAGGTCAAAAGGCCCTCTGGAGCT
Source organism: Cheiracanthium punctorium (assembly GCA_038373885.1). NCBI lineage: Eukaryota > Metazoa > Arthropoda > Arachnida > Araneae > Cheiracanthiidae > Cheiracanthium > Cheiracanthium punctorium. The sequence continues at coordinate 139,414 of JAWZYV010014301.1, forward strand.
CATTTATGCCGATGTGTGGGGACCACATTCCATTAAGGGACGTATGGGAGAATGTTATTTCTTAAGCATTCTTGACAACTTCTCTAAAAAGGTATCCCTTTTTCCTATGACTGAAAAGTCTGAGGTCCAGAACATCATTAAGACATACATTACCAGGGTCGAAAACCAATTGGGCAAGAAAGTTAAATCATTTCGTAGTGATAATGGATCCGAAATTGTTAATAGGCAACTAGAGAAATTCTTTTCAGAAAAGGGAATAAAACATGAATTAACCAATGTGTTCACACCGGAACAGAATGGAAGTTGTGAAAGGTATAACCAAACGGTTGCTAGTGGTGCCAGTGCCGGATTAACAATATAGCAGATGTAGCAAATGCTACGGACCCCGCGCTTTTGGGGGCCCCGCACCTTTACCTTGAAAGTTTTCGTCTTTCCCCCTCAAGATCTAGCTTTTTTGACACTTTCCAACAAGGTAGAAAAGTGTTTAAGATTTCGGTTTGTCTGTCTGTCCGTCCTTGATATAACTCGCGTCAATAGGCATCGATTTCTACGAAATTTTTATAAGTTATTCTTATCTGCAGTACCATGTACCCTATTGTAAAGGATCTATGTAGCATTTATAGATTTTTCTACAGGAGCACTGAAAATAGTCCCAATACATTGTGCTCTATGGGACGTTATTCTTTAAAGCGTATCATCCTACTAACTACAAGGGGTGATCCAATGAAAAGGTACGAAATGACACGATGGGTACAAATGTAGACTTTATTCAAAATATACACCATAGAGCTGAGCACAACGATCCCACTGATGAATAAGCCGCAGAATTCCTGTGGCCGTGACGAGACCCAGTACATCGTCGGAGTTGAAGCGCTTCCCTTTCAGATGGTTTCTTCAGTGGACCCAACACATGGAAATCGCAGGGCAACATCTCCGGACTGTAAGGCGGATGGTCCAACGCCCCCCACTTGGCCAGTTCCTTGGCGAAAACGGACATTCCATTTTCTCATTGACTTGGGGGACACACAACCTTCCCAGTATACGGTCATCATCCTGCGATGAATAGTGGCCGATTTAACACCTTCCGCTGTCAGAAATCGGATAACGCCTCACTGCCCCTAAATCGTCGAATTTTGAAATGTGAACGCCATCCTGTCCTCACACACACTGCCGCGTCAATTGGACATAGGAGGGTGCTTTTTACAAGAGCTTCTGCTCTCTCCTGCGGGGCCCCCGCATGTTCCTATCCACACAAAATGCTCCAATCTCATTCCTAGATGTCTCGCTACGTGCTCTCATAGCTGCATGTACAAATATGATAACGGTTAGGTTGTTGCGACGTTTCCTACCTTTTCATTTGATCACCCCTTGTAGTTGCGCTGAACCCTGACTTCAAGATAAAACTTTTTCCTCCATAACTGCAAAAAGATTACAATGTCAAGGACAAAAAGCCTAAGAACTTCTACATCGTTTGTACGATCCGCTTGAAAAATTTCACTGTAAAAAAAAAAATATAGATAACAATCTGTCAATTTTAAAAATCTGAAAATCCACCCGTTCCCTCATTTTTAAGCGATTTTTCGCTATTTTCAGCATTATTTCATTTCCGAGAGTAAAAAAAAGTGAATCATTTGCGTGACAAAATGACCTATTTTAAGTGAAAATGACATCATACAATTGGGGGATTCCAATACGTTTAAAATAATTTCTCCCGATTACACAGTTTATTATTTTTTTTTCCCCCACAAATAAATCGTTTGCTGGATATTCAAATGTTTATGTATACAAAACGATAGCTTTCGACTGCGAAAAGATTCCGCGCGTTTCCAGATGAGCATGAAATTCGATTTGGGTATGTAATAAAAATTGAATATGAGCTTATTTATTTTAGGTGAAAATTAAATATATTGAATGAAAGACAATTTTCCTTAAAATGTTTTTTCTCGCGCCCGTTGAAATTGCCTCCACAAAAGGCTTTGACTTCTAGTTTTAGAGATATTCTGCTCTTTGAAATGAAACAAACTTGAATGTTATTAAGGATTACAAAATGAAGCTTTGCATCGAAAATAGTGTCTGTATAGATAAAAGTTTTTCTATACGGGAGCATTCAAAATAATTTCAATACAATACGGTCAATGGCAGTTTAAAGACAGGCATCTATTTTAAGCATATAATACTATCCTACAATATGATTAGCTAATAATCCGACGATCATCGTGTGCCTCCTTCAAAATTTGCGCCAAAAGCCGGCGACTTTTGCTATAAATTGCCAAATAGGGTGTGAAAAAAATGCTTTGAAAAATGAACCGAACTTGGGGATATTTTTATTATTTTACGATAAATCGAAAAAGGTATTTACGTATTATCCCGACGGTCATTAGAGTCAAACTATTTTTTCCTCAAATTTGCTGGCAAACTGTCGCCACTAGTATTCCGAACCATCAATAATTTCATGTGTCCGGCATTTATCTTGGCGAAAAAGTTGCTCGTCTTGGCGGATCGCCGGCATAATATGTAAGTACCTCGAAAAATGTCTAATGTGATTATATTAAGCTATGACGATTTCTTTGGGAATTTTAAAAATTCGTTACTCGCACTGTAATTAACTGATTTATTGTACTGTGTTTTGTTAAGGGCTATTTGCCTAGGAGTAGGAGGGGGTCTCCGACCGACAAAAATCTGTTAATGCATTAGAACCCAAAACGGGTTAACAGATTTACATGAAACAAAATTGCAAACTTTGATTCTTTAGCGCTTGGAAAATTAATTTGAGACTGTTAACCCTTAAAAGAATAAATTTCTCGCTTTCTGTGTTCGTCCGATACCATTATGCTGTATAAAAGGATTATTTATACATTTTTAACCTACCAGCAAGTTTAAGAGTCCCTTATGTTTTCGGTTATTTGTCCGTTCTGATGTCCACCCATCCAGTGTTCTAACTGCTGTGGATATACATCGATTTGTGCGAAATTTGTTTTTTCTATGTACAGTACCATGTAACATATTGAAAATGGTGTATGTAGCATTTATAGTTCTTTTACAGGAGAAAAAAATAAATTCAATGTATAGCACAGTCTAAAAAACAGAACTAAAAAATTAGGGGGGGGGGGGGTTCAGGGGGGTCTCCCCCTGTATCTGTTGATACAGGAATGACTGAATCAACAGTTCAAGATATGTATTCAAGAATACATAAAATATGTATTCTTGAAAACATATTTTAGAGATATTTGATTTTTGAAAGAAAACAAAATTGGCATATATATTACTAAGGCTCGCAAAATAATGCTCTCCATTGAGAATAACGTCCGTATTATTAATAGTTCTACAGGAGCACTCAAAAGAATTCCCATGCATTGCAGTCTGTGGCATTTGAGAGACACTAATACATTTCTAGCACAAGACAATGAGTATAAAATTTTTATATTCTTCAGTTAAACGCTAAAAATAATTAAAGGTCTTTTACAGGGTCTCATAAAATTGCATTTATAGTGATAATACAACATTTTTTATCTACGAAATCTCGCCAGTTTTAACTGAAATACGCAATTTTGTCGCAAATTTTTTTTTTTCTATTAGAAAGTGTTTTATAATCTCTGAGCTTAGCATGATTTATCTTTCTTTATTTTTTAAGGCAGCAGATAAATCTTGTAATTCTTTTTTTCTTTCGTTCTTTCTTTCTTTCTTTTTTTTTTATCTTTTTTTTTTTTTTTTTTTTTTTTTTTGGATAAGACAATTTCTGTAGCTCTATATAGTAGAACTGTAAATCAGTTGTAGACAACCTGTTCGAGCCTCGTCAATGGGAGACCCCCCCCCCCTGAACCCCCTAATTTTTTAGTTTCATGATTGCCATATTAAAATGATATTTATGGACTATGTCGTTTTATCTCTCATCTATCGTGTATTGCACCTGGTAACCCTATGTTGAAATTTTTAGAATTGTAACCTATTGATAGAAAAATACATGTGATGCACATTCTACAGCTTAGTAAATATTGTAACAATATATTAAAGCTATTGTGAACCAATAGTATTTAAATAAACGGATGAAATTTTTAAACAATCATTTTATCAAATAAATGCAACCTTACGGAGCTTATAGAAATCGGTGGTTTACGTAACACATACTAACATTTTCAGCGGACATTTATTCTTACTTTTATGTCGCATTTTCGTAATGCATTTTCGTGTCTCATTTTTATGTCACATTTTCAAAAGGGGGTGAGAGATAAAATGACATAGTCATTGATATATTTAATGTGGCTGTTGCATGCCTGCATTATTTAGTCAACTCATTACCTAGGCGAAACTGAATGAGTATTCTAAAGTCAGCAATAAGGACACACACAAGAGTATATTTAACAATACTGTGGAACAAAAAACACAGTTCTCAGAAAAAAATTTCAGAGAGCATCCAAAAGGGCGGAAATGAAAGAAAGGCTGTATCATTATCTTTTTGTTGACTAAAAGCGAAACTCTGACAAACGGAGGAGGGGTTATCCAGATCCTTGCACCGCCCACCTATGGCCTTTAGAAAATGGATTCCTTACCAATAATGTTACATTTTTGTCTTTATTTGAAGAATGAATCCAGAAATAAACAAAATATAGAAAGAAAAAATTGTAGAAGTGCTGAAGCAAAAGAACAGGCTCAGTGTCTGATCAAGGGCGGATTAAAGGGAGGGGGTCGGAGGAGGTGACCGCCCCTCCTGAGAAAAATGAAATTAATGTAAACAATCCCAACTTACTTCCATAAAATCTATATATATGTATGTGAATCTTCCATCCAAGCCTCCATCCACAAAATTCTATTAATCCGTCAGTGGGCCGGATTATTCATTAGGCTGTAGTCTATTTGTCCCGATCATTTCAGGGACTTTTCAGTAACAAGTCGAATAATTTTTTTAATGAAGTTGTAATCAAACTTTTCAAAATGGCTCAATAGAACGGAAATATTTGTGGCTATTTCTACAGATGTTCTCTGGAACGCGAGTTGACCTTCTGCATTTCCCCGAGATCTGAGATCCATAGGGTTAAGATTGTAGGAAAAACGCGCCCCATAATCAATAATAATCCCCCACGAAACAATAATTTTTATTTAAATATTGCACATAAAGTTATTTTCTTTTGCAGTAAATATGAGGATGGTATTTTAAACGGATGTTGGGTAGCCCCAAAGTTCTTTTGTTTTAGAGTAAAGGCGGGTGGCTTTGGCAAAATTCGAAGGTGTACTAGGGTGTAAACCATCTTAGAAGGCTTTTGGTAGTTGGCTTGCTTTGTTTTTACTTAATTATTTATTTTACATTTTACAATATTTAAACAAAGGCGAATCATTTTTTGAAACAATAATAATATATAGAATGTAAGTCATTTTTTTTTATAGTTGGGGAATCCACTATTACAATAAATTATCTTATTAATCTCGGAAATTACCACGTTAAATATAAAAGAAATGATTTTTGGCCGGTCGAAACCACAGGTCAAGAGAGCGAATGCCAGTACGTTCGTTCAAATAAAATAATTAGAACCGAGAGGATCTTCGCACAAAGACAAGACGGTCGGGGTATCCTAGAAGCCATAACCCCAGGCAAACTGAAAACAAAAAGAATTTTCGGATTCTCTTGAAACACAAAGAAACTCACAAATTACTTGTCACATTTAAGATTATTATGTCTTGCAAAAACATTTGAACGAAATACGATAATGAATGTTTTATCCGAATTTTTTATTATTTATTATATAGATTATTCTATTTAGAAATGATACAATCCTCTTATAAAGATTTTTTTGAACAAAATATTTTATATCATGTTAACGAGGATAAGTTGAAAAGTAATGCAGATATGCTTGTAGAACACTAACGAAATGACCTTTAGATGTGTTCCATGCGGTATGTGGAAGTAGCAGTCCTCCTGTGCAAGCATGTACAGTTTAAATGCTTTCCGTGCATGCAGTATATTTTGAATGGCGGAGGTATTATTGTGCTAGATCTATCTATCCCCAGTTCGATTTCTTATGAATTAACCCATTAAATAAATTAAGAAAAGTTAAAAATATGTACCTATTATTAGTAAAGACCGTCCAGATAATGAAATAATTTTACAAGCATGTATTTTTATAGAGGAAAAAATAGTGTTTAAAGGCACAGTTTAAAATACATATTAATTTCGAAGGTTCTAAAAATTTTACAGAAACAATTATTATTTTATGTGTGTAAACTTGTCTAGTTATATGTTTGCATATGGGAAAAGTGGGAAGTGTTAGAAATTCCAAATATACATCCATGAACATTAACATTCATTAAAAAAACCTGAGTTGTACGAATAAATAACTTTAAACATCGCCAGTCTCACTATCTATTTAGCTCCCCCCCCAACTTTATTTTGGCGGGCATTTTTTCCGCACACCAATTTACTTGGAGAAATTGATTAGTCTAGTGTTGACTCAAATTTGTTCATTTTGAATCAAGAAAATTCGTAAAAGTTGTGTTTTATTTTATTATCGCACAAAACCTACAGATTAGCTCACCCAAGGTGGAGGAAGAACTGGGATAAACCTCTCGTAAATATAACACGTGGGACCTTTTCGTGTTGTTTACATCTAATTAGCATTTGTATCACCATTAATTAGTACTAAACATAAATTGTAATATAATTAGCGCTATTTATTTTCTCATTTAATTTAGCTCTACTACTTTAATGTGAGGGTGAACGCTTCCCCCTAAAAAAAAAAAAAAAAAAAAAAAAGTGTGTGTATATATATATATATATATATATATATATATATATAACTAACAAGTAAAACACAAAACATACTACAAATAAGACATATCTCGCATAAAAATATAACAGCTATTAGCAAGAATTAGAAACCAGATTTTGAAGCCAAATAAAGTGCAAGAATTATTGTGATAATATAATGGAACGGAAATTATAACCACTGTCACCATCGTCAGGGGCCACAAACAGTGGATTATAATTTACAGCAAACCAGATAGTAGGATTTCGGTTGTGTGGCATATCAGAAGAAATATTAACTCCACACATCTGGACCCTACCCTATTATATAAAGGAAAGAAGAAATCAAAAAGATAACAAAAATTAGAAATAGGAATTATAATTTTACATACCAGACTTTGAGCACATGGAAATTTCATTTGAACAATTGATATGTGTTGCCAATACTAAGAATTGTAAAAAGTGAAAAATGGTGTTGCCACTAAATAAAAGTGTAAAAGTGGAAAGAAGAAAGTATAGGAGTTGCCAAATACTAAAAGGTAATATTATTAAATTTTAAGAATATCCAGGTATATTAATATAATAAATATATATTGAATAATAATAAATTAATATGATTGAATAAAATAAATAGTATAGCAAAATTAAATATAACATATTGTTTAAAAAATATAATGATTATTATTATTGACAAAGTATGTATAATAAGTTATTGTATGACAGAAGATTAATCTAGTAATTAAGAAAAAAATAAAAAATAATGTTTAGGACAGAATAATCACAATATAGGAACCCCCCGTTTTTTTTTTTTTTTTAAATCCCTCCAGATATATACAGTGGACTCTCTCTATCTGAACACTCTCTAATGTGAACACCCCGGTAATATGAACACATTACGACAGTCCCGGCGAAGCTCCATAGACTTAACATTAGATTAACTCTCTGTATTCTGAACACCCTCTAATCTGAACACCCCGCTATTATGAACGCTACTTTTGATCCTCATTCAACCTTTACCTCTCCGTAAACTGAACATGTATTGGCAACTGGAATTCGAGGAATTCCCCTGGCATGGAAATTCAGAGAAAACTCATCCCCTCGTGACTGGAGGGTACAGCGTTTCAAGTTTTGAGTCAAGTTCTTTTGTATTCCCTCATTCACAGAGCTCGCACCCCCCTCCCTCCCCCTTCGGCTTTTTCATATGATACAGTCTAGAAACCAGCCGATGAATCTGAAATTGCCAGCCTTTGATGCAACTGCAATCTTGACCAATGAAATGGAAGTGTTTAGGCAGGTGTTTATTTAGGCGTGTATTTGAAGTCATGTATCGTATGGCTTGTAGAGAGGTGAGGTAGCATTATCTATTTGGTTTTGTTCCTTTTGCTCAGAAAAGAATAAAGTTTTCATCATTTCATTGTCCTTGCAGGATAAGAATCACTGTAGTTACACAGATATGTCGGAAATAAGTGCTAAAACGAAAAAAAGGAAAGAACTGAAACTTCGGGAAAAATACGAAGTTGTTAAAAAATTAAAGTTGAAAGTTAGTCAAAGAAAAATTGCATCAGAGTTTGGAATTTCTGTAGGCCAAGTCAACGGAATCAGCAAGAAATTATAGCTGCTTTTGAAGCAAATGAACCGTCTTCAAAGTGTAGACAAAAACGGGAAACGAGAGCATAAACAATCACACCTGGAAGTTTTTTACACAAATGAGAACAAAGAATCTTCCTGTCACTGGACTTTTGCTAAAACAGATTGCTTTGGATTTTGCAGAAAAGGAAAATATCAAAGAATTCTAAGCATCGGAAGGATGGTTGACTCGCTTCAAAAGTCGGCATAATATTGAATTTAAAATTATGAATGGTGAAGCTGCAGACGTAAATATGGACACTGCAGAAGAGTGGAAAACTAAACTTCCGGACTTAACAAAGGATTTCAACGCAGCTGATATTTTTAAGTCTCGAAATCGATGTCAGCCTTCCGATTTGCGACAACAACATCGTTGAAGAGGAAGAGGATAGTGAAGATGAAGAAGCAGAATCTCAAGACACTAATGAAACAAAAAGAACCCTTACATTCAAGCAATATGGCCAAGGGATTCAAGACCTGATGGACTATGCGGTTGAGCATCATCCGGAAGCCTTTCCACTTTTTAAACAATTAGACAATATGTATGCTGCACGAGCATATACATTGCAAAACCAGACTAAAATTACTAACTTTTTCAAGTAATTAACCATTTATGTATTATATATAATTATGTATTATTATATATTTTGTAAAACTTTTTTAATAATATTAAATTTAAAAAATGAGATGGTAGGATACAGGTCCGACTGAATTTTATTTGACATTGCTCTAGCTGCCAAATGTAAACTAAGCACCTCCATCTCGGTAACTAGCGTGGCTAACCAGGCTTAGCATTCTATAAAATTTCATTGCGTACTCACATTTCTCAATCTCCCTCTATACTGAACACCCCCGTAATCTGAACACTTTTCTCTGGTCCCTTTAGTGTTCAGAATAGAGAGAGTCCACTGTATATGCATGCATATACACATCCAAATTGTTTTTAAACATATTACTATTTTTTTATTTATTTTTTTTTTAATGAGAATATATATATGGGTGCGTCACTGAGCAGGGGGCCCCTTGGTAACATTTGCTACGGGCCCCGCGCTGTCTTAATCCGGCACTGAGTGGTGCTAGAACCATTTTGAACGAGTCGGGTATCCCGGAATACTTTTGGCCCGATGCCATGCTTTACTTTACATATACATGGACCGTGTATGCCATACCAAAATAAGACGCCATGTGAACTGTCCGCTGGTTCTAGACCATCCGTGAAACATTTAAAGCCCTTCGGATGTGTTGTGTACGTCGGAATACCCCGTCGCCAACGGGCACACAAACTTGATGCTAGGGCGCGGAAAGGATTCCTGATAGGATACGCCTTCAGGACGAAGGGCTATAGGATATGGTTTCTGGACACAAATAAAATTATTGAAACAATAAATGTCTCGTTCCAGGAAGATTTGGTGTAGAAGGATACACTAAGTGGAGCGGTGCTGGGCCCAGATAACACGTCTGAAACGGATTCGGTTGATTCTCACGATCAAACAAGTAGTAATGGTGAGGAGTTAGGTTACCCCATTACTCCGGGTGTATCTGATGAGGATCCTGTTTCTGATGACGTAGTTGTTCCCTACTCTATGCCCGACCCTAGAGTTGTAAGTTGGGAAAGGAAGGCGGTTCCCAGAAGGGATGGGTCACGTACCGACATTTATTACTTTGAAGAGGGCAAAGGACAAAGGCTAAGGTCACTGAACGATGTCGCCAGGTATTGCACCAAAAATAACATTTCTTTTAAATCCGAACTTTTTGATTTTTCGGGCTCAAATAGAGAGGAAGGGGTTATAACAGAAAATGCAATTTCCCCAATAGTGAATAACAGTGAAACCTCCACCAGTATGAGCATCTCAAACTGACTAGATCGTGTAGTTGTCCCTAGGACATTTAAACAGGCAGTCAAGTCAGAGTACAAAGAAGAGTGGCTTAAAGCCATGAGGGAGGAAATTGACATAATGAAAGATCAGGGGGGTATGGCATTTAGAAGACCTGCCAAATAATGTTACGCCTATAGGTTGTAGATGGGTTTTTACCCTAAAGCGAGATGCGACTGGTAAAGTCGTAAGATTCAAAGCGAGGTTGGTTGCCCAGGGATATAAACAAGAAAAAGGCATCTCGTACGATGAGACCTTTAGCCCTGTGGTTAACTTCAGCTTAATAAGATTCTTTTTCCTTTTCCTTGTCTCCTTTTGTGATTGGTCTCACCTGCAGTGCGACGTGAAAGGCGCGTATTTGTATGCCCCCTTAAATGAAGAAATTTATATGTCGCAGCCTCCTGGTTTTGAGGTGCAGGACCAAATTGAAAAATACTGCCGTTTAGACCGAGCTATCTATGGCTTGAAGCAAAGTGGTCGGCAGTGGTTTTTCGAGGTACACAATACTTTACTAGAAATGGGCTTCAATAAATTTGAATGGGGTAATTGTGCATATATTTTTAAAGATTATTTAATTTTAATTTTGTATGTAGATGACTTCGTTATTTTTGGTAAAAATCAAAATGTAATAAACAGTGCTTTGGATAAACTGAAAGGCCATTTTGATATTAAAGTCTTGGGAAGAACTCGTACACTATTAGGTGTCGAATTTGAAGAAAATGGTGGTAAAATCTGGCTACACCAACGCTCCTACATTGAGGAAGTAAATGAGCGATTTAGCCATTTTAAAATACCCATATCTTCTCTCCCAATAGCAAAAGGCTCAGTTTACTCCAAGAAATTCTGCCCAACTACACAAGAGGAAATCAGTGAAATGTCTATATTGCCCTACTGAAGTATTTTAGGTTGCCTATCATTTATTTCTAATAGAACTAGACCTGATATCGCATATGCGGTAAATATATTTAGTCAATTCCAGTCGAACCCTGGCATGTCACACTGGGACAGACTGTTGAGACTTTTAGGGTATACAGTACATACAGCTCACTATAAGTTGGAATTACTATGTGAACACCCCCAACTTGTTGTTTACTCTGATGCTGATTTTGCCGCTAACCGGGATGACCAAACATCTCTCGGAGGCAAGGCCGTAGCCAGGAAAATTTTTCGGGGGGGGGTTTCAAGTTTTATGTTTTAATACGGTACTTTTTTCAGCACACTGAAATTAAAATTAAACAAAGTATGATCTCCAGCTTTGTGTTTTTTCATTTTTATTTAAAACGCGAAAATAATGCATCCAAATTGAAACAGTGCTATGTAAGCAATATCCTATCGGGCGTAGCGAACCTCTGTGTCAGTGCAGCCTTTAAAGAATGACAAGCACTGTGTGACAGAGCAGGGCCGGCTGGACCATATAGGAAAACTAGGCGACTGCCTAGGGCGCTGACTCGAGAGGGGTGACACTAGCCAGGCAGCGGATGTTTTTTTTTTTTTTTTAACTACTCCTGCTGTCCGCAGTGCCACTCTCTTTTTATTCTAAGGAGTAGCGGACTGGTTACGTGAATAATGCAACGTAGGATCTCCCTCCCGGTCCACATGGGTCGAGACTGGAGCTTACATGTCCCAAACTCCAAAAATCACAAACTTATCACTCTGACTTTTTTATTTATAGAGGTCATAAACACGATACTGGGAAACTGTTTCGTGTTTCGATCTCCGATGGAATCGAGAGATGACTCACTATTTTTTGTGGAAAGAGAATTTTTTTTTATTTACGATATTTCTTTTTTGTCTCTCTCTACGTGTAAGGGGGGGGGTGTGAAAGAAGAAGAGAGAGAAGCAATGTGGAGAAGCATTGAGACGAATGTGAGCTTTTGCTCCGATCATACTGCATTCTAATTATGGGAAATGTAAATACTGTGTAAAAATGTGTAAATAAAGCAGCCGTACATAGTGTACTTAGGGCACATTTTTGCTACCACCTTCACAAATTCCTACTACTATGATACATTAAACACTGTTTATTTAAAGAATTATTTGATGAGAATGAGAAATTCTGCTTGCAAGTGCCACGGAAATTGCATTTCCTTTTGGCCATACTCAGAAGACAGGTATGCATATAACGTACAGAGAAAAGAGTAGCATATTTAAGTGAAATTTATCACTTTTCGATCCTCAGAGAAACACAAGTAAAAAAATTACATGCAGTTTGAATGAACTGAAGTGCAATAATTGTAGTTGGCGATACAAGGGATAATTTTTTTTCTACGAACAGTAAGTTATGTGACTGAAAATTTCGGGGGGGGGTTTGAACCCCCAAAACCCCCCCTTGGCTACGGCCTTGCTCGGAGGCCAGTTAGTTTTATTAGGAAGGTCCCCCATAGGTTGGCGAACATTTAAGGAAAAGAGTGTGAGTTTGTCAACTTTGGAAGCAGAATTCGTGTCAATGACGGAGGCGGTGAAAGAAATAGTTTGGTTTGACGGCATCTTAAGTGAGTGTTATAATAGGGGAGTTATTAAAGGTGAGCAACCAATACCAATTTTATATGCTGATAATCAGGCCGCAATAGATTTCATAAAATCACCCATTGAGAATTACAGATCGAAACACATAGACGTAAAATTATTTTTTATTCGAGACCTGTACAATACACAAAAATTTCACATACGTTTTGTGAGCAGTAAATCTAACTTATCAGACGTTTTCACAAAACCATTAACCAAAAATGACTTACAAAGGTTCATTACAAACGTCTTTAACAAAAATTAAAATGAAAAATGTCCCTGTTTAAAAGAAATAGGTGGGGGTAGTACTCAAATTAGTCAATTGAGCTCTATTTTTTTGTAATTTGCATAGTGTCTCTTTCTAAGTGTTTTTGCATTGTGTTTATTCAATTACTGTTAGCAAAGTGTTTATTTGAATTGTTTTTGCACTGTGTTTATTTGAAATTACAAGGTAACTTTTAAAAATGTTTCAGCATAATGTTTATTCATTGTAAGGGTAAAAGAGTTTATACGTTTTGCAGAGTAGTTATTTGAATATAATCATTTTTAATATTCTCTTCTTTGCAAAAGTGTTTATACTCTGAAGATTTATGCATTTATCTGTACTATGTGTAAGTGCAAAGTGTGAAAGTTGCGTGAATCGGGGTCCCGTATGTGTGTTCTGTACATAGTGAATGCATAAGTGTTTTGTATATAATGTGCAGTCGTGTTGCAACTTATTCTGTACGTATATTTGCATTTATTGTAGGGTATACTGTGTGAAAAACCTTGTATTGATGATTTTTGTGACTTTCCAGTTCACTTAATATACTAATGGACTTTGAGAAATTCCATTACTTTCTTTGAACATTGCAGTCTGTATAACGGATGCCGGAGGTTTTCCTGTCTTAAAAGGTTTCTTTTTCTCTGTACATACAGTCAGGTGAAAAAGAGGGGGGCTATGTTGTCCCAGAATTCATTCAAATACCTGTGTAGTTCTTTTTCACCTTCCTTAGTTTCAAACCCCTTTTAAATGCTTTAAAATCACAAGTACTGCTTTATTTTAAACTTAGCACGTAAGCACTTTGAGATAAACAATTATTCCTCCAGCACACTCAGACATCGGCGAATCCGCCATGTTTTTGCGTCATGATCGGAGCCGGCAGGCACGTGTACGCTGGAGTGACGTCATAGAGCAACCTGATTGGCTACTGCTTACCGCCGCTTCACCACTCGACCGAAGTGGGCATTTCCCTCATATCAGTCCGCGGCAGAATCATTTAAAAGTAGCGGTCTTACGTGCCAGCTTCAGTTTCGAGTTTTTGTTTTAGTGTAGCACTATACAGGTTTAATACTGTGAGCCAAGAAGGCTACCTCTGCCCAGGAAGGGCATTACTTTTATTTATAGCAGCTTTTTTGATCTTTAAGGAAAGTTTATTTTAGCATGATCTTATACAGTATTTCGAGCAGTTATAAAGTTATCAATTATAAGGATGTGGACTCAAAGTAATTGCATATTTTTATCAATATCCCCCGGCATCCTACAAATCAAAGTGTCAACCTCCTATAAAACTTAATTTGCAGATTGTGCTGCTGCCATGATCTCCTTTTTGTTTTTGAATGAAGAATTAGTAAGATAAATGATTTCTTAAATTACACCAATTTACTTACCTAGTCATTTTTTATCTGTTATTATTTTTTTTTTTTTTTTTTTTTGTTAATTGTTAAATAAAATTAACGTTTGTTATAAATTTAAAGTCTGGTTATTTGAAGTCTTTAAAGTAATTTTTTTCAGCATTACAAATTTAAAACTATATGTATCCGGGAAAGAACAGCAAGCGCTACCACTGCAAGATATTATGACTCTGCTAAATTAAATTTAAAATTATGGTGATAGAAATTATTTTCACTTAAACCCTAATGGGTATCTCAGAACCCTTTTTCAGTTCAACAGATTCATCACTTGCACTAGGAGCTTGCCCTTGATTTGAAGTTGACGGGCTCTGATTTGCATTAGCAGAAGCTTGTGCTGCCATATCTCGCTCCTTTTTTCTACAGACCCGACTAATATGACCCACCTTTCTGCAATAATAGCAGACAACTGAACGCTGAGATTGCGGAGCATAAGGCCTATGTGGCAAAGAATTCCGTTGGCCCTGTAAGGATGCAATTTGCACCTTCATTTCTTCCATTTGTTTTGTCAAAAGCTCCAATGATTTTGCATACTGATCTGTAGTAGATCGAAAAATCTGCGCCATCTCACTGTCGCTAGTGGTAGGTCGTGCACTAACTACATTAATGTCCGAGGCATAAGATTGAATTGCCCGCTCAACACGTTTGGACAATTCGGTGGCCTCCTGAAATGTTTTTGGGTCCGCTATCACTACTTGAGCACGAATGTTTCCGGCTAACCCTGCCTAGAATTGTGAGAGAAGCATGTTGTCGCTAAAACCTTTTGGAATTTCCTCCCCAGCTGAAGACTTAAGAGCCTTTTGCGCGATACCCTCTAGCCTGGTAGCAAAGTCCCTTACAGTTTCATTTAAATTTTGTTTGCAGTTTGTAAGGTTCGCGATTTGTTGAGCAATGTCACTTGACTCTGCAAAATGGTTCTCAAAACGTGCCCTAAATTCCTGCAGGGACTCAAAAGTAACCTCTTTCAAAGTGGAGGCATAGAATCGAAGAGCTGAGCCCTCAAGTTTTAATTTCGCCACTGCGATGGTCTGAGCATCTGTCCAAGACGCCAACTGTGCTATCGGCACCAAATGATCGAAAAAGGCGGTAACATTTTTACCATTTAAATTAGGTAACATAGTAATGAAGGAGGGATTTGGAAAGGCAGTGGCATTGCCACTGTTACCACCCGAATTAGGCATGACTTAAAAAAAAAAAATTTCAACACTCACTGCAAAATTTTAGAAGATATGGAAAAGTACATTTATGAATGTCAAAATTTTAGTTCGCTTTACTTCGACAACACACACAAGGGTAAAAGGGCAAGGGCCTTCACGGCACCATTTTGTGGTGTAGTTCCAATTTGGAACACCACAATTAAATTTCACAGTAAAAAAGTCAGAAAAAGGCGTTGTGTTTTGAATGAATGAAATAACCCAGGATTATGCTTACTGCCCTTGTGTATGTGTTGACAAAGCAAAGAGAGCTAAAAGTTGGGATTGAAACACATTTTATTTACCCAATTAACATATTAGATCAAGATAAAATATTTAAACATAATATGCAGCACAATGAACTCTTTAACAGTTAAAAGCAAGACTCAGCAGCAATAAACAATGAACCGTGAAATAAAAGGTGAAATTTACATTCATATCTAGGACACAACTCACAGCTTAATTTAAATCAATTACAAAAGATTTAGATCAAATTAACACCTGCTCCAGTGCTGCATAAAAGATCAGGTAACACTCATAGATTTTGGTAATTAAAAAAAAAAAAATTAAACCCCTGGGTACCCATGGTTGCAAACCAAAAATTTAAATATAGAAGAAAATCATGTTTTGCTCGTGATCATAATTTTAAAATTTAGCCTTGTTGCTACAGTTGTAAATGAATTATCACTTTAAAGTATGGTACATTTCAACAAACTTACATTCAATCCCAAATTATATAATTTTTTCAGAATGACCTATGGTCTAAAAATAATTTAAACAAAAAAAAACTTTTGGCATAAAAAAAAAATTTACAAAATTACACCTTAACAAAAGTAGAAAAAAAAGGGGGGGGGGCAATGATGTGAACAGTCCTCTTGTTGGGAAACCACGAGAAGTAGCAAACCATAGGGCACCTTGTACAAGATCTTGAAGGAAAAGGAAGAATCAA
Source organism: Cheiracanthium punctorium (assembly GCA_038373885.1). Lineage (NCBI taxonomy): Eukaryota > Metazoa > Arthropoda > Arachnida > Araneae > Cheiracanthiidae > Cheiracanthium > Cheiracanthium punctorium. Next base: position 155,965 of record JAWZYV010014301.1, read on the forward strand.
GGCCCGGAGACACGGGGGCTTGGCCCACACCGCAGTCATCCGTCTACAGGCACCAGTCACGGATGCGCATATATCAAAAAGAGGATAATCATGGAAACATCTCGCCGTAACACGGGCGCAAGCGACTTGGCGATCGAGGGCAGGAGCTTCAGTGGTTGTGAGCACGGCGGGCCATGTGCTAATCGGCGACACCGTCGGCGGGGGGCTGGAACGTGCGTCGGCCTAGCAGGTCATCACAATCGCGCTGCACACTTCTGAGCCCGGATCATTCAGAGGCAGTAAAAAAAAAAACTTCATCACGGCAGTCACGCAAATGCACGGGCCTGCTGCATCATCGCGGGTAAATCTCCAAAGAATTTTAGGTCATCCTCGTGTGGGAGTCACAAGTCAACCCCAGGCTGGGCTGAACTTGAAGTCTCGAGCTTGCAAGAGCTAAGCAAAAAACACCACCTTCTTGTCTGGATGTCCAAGCGTAACTGCCGAAAAATCACGCGCTTCCCTCTCCTCCTCACTCCGGAACCGCTACCCTCAGCCAATCAGAGCCGAAAGTGCACCTCAAGTCATTCCGGGATAGTCCGACCTGGGAGGGGGAAGAATGTTCTAGAACAATTTCGGAGGAAAAGCGCAGGAAAGATTAGCGTCATCTCCGAGGTCTGATGCAACAGGCACGGAATATGATGCAATAGCATGAAATCGTAAGCAAAACTTAAAAGATGACAAAAAATTATTGAAAATTTACAGGAGAAATAAGGAAATAAAATAAAGAAAAGCGGGATTATGGGAAGTTACGAAAATTAATTTAAAATAAAAAATCCCATCAAAACAACTTTAATGAAAAGGGAGATATGAAGTATAGCCACTATATTTTAAAGTGCTGATTACCCACAGAACGGCAATTAAAAGGTAAACATTAATTTTAAACACCCTGAAGGTGAAAACAGCCGGTGAAGAGAAAATTTAATCACAAAAAAAAAGTAAACAAAAGAGAAAACTTTACACTGCCAAAACAAAATAAATAATTAACAGCCCCCCAAAAGTAAGAAATTACATAGTGGTTATTAAAATTTTAACTAGAAGGATCTTAAATTACTAAAACGTCCTGGGTAGAGGTAAATTAAATTAATTATTAACCAAAGAAAAGTGATAATATAGTGACAACACCACAAAAGCTCTTTAAAATTTCCCATGTTTAAAGAATTTTCTCGCTCGCCATGTCCTCTAAATGCCAGTTCTTGCTTACTTAAAAACAATACTGCTTTGATGGGTAATTGTCCATTCATAAGTGTCTATCCAGGCTTACCTTCTTGATAAATTCAGCAATATAAAGTCGAGAGTTTTCCGAACATATATTCTCCGTACCCCTCCCTCACTTCTCGAGCCAATCAGTCAGTCGAATTCACTGCAGCCGTCGTTTGAAAATCTTTCATCAGCTGTACTTAGCTACTAACTCCCTATGCCGGAGAGACTGCTTACAAACTCGTTGCCATGGCAACGGTGCTGCCAATTTCTTGATCGGCTATGAGGGCTGTACCGAGGCCTCCGAGAGAGAAGAAAGATTCTTTCTCTTCTCTCGGAGGCCTCGGCTGTACCAAGACTCACAGTTGAATTGTGGGAAGATTAAAGGGCTTTTTTCTGAATGAGCGATCCGGCAGTTACTACAACACGTTGTTTTTTGTTTTTGTTTTAGATTTTTTTTTAATTTATCATAGAAATTCCATAATTCTAATCTGAATTTAAGAAAGTAGAATAAATTATTTTAAAGTATGAGTTGATAATTTTAAGTGCAACCCGGCTGTACTTGCTGTATCCCATGAACCGCCACTGGTATATTTGCATTTATTTTAGGGTATACTATGTGAAACCTTTTATTGATGATTTTTTGTGTCTTTCAAGTTCACTTAATATACTAATGGACTTTGAGAAATTTCATTACTTTCTTTGAACATTGCAGTCTGTATAACGGATGCTGGAGGTTTTCCTGTTTTAAAAGGATTCTTTTTCTCTGTACATACAGTCAGGTGAAAAAGAGGGGGGGCTTTGTTGGCCCAGAATTTTCAAATTAACTTCAACTTTATTCAACTTAATTCCATAGTAATTACCATTCAAATACCTGTGCAGTAAAAACTTAATTCTTTTCCACCTTCCTTAGTTCCAAACATCTTTTAAATGCTTTAAAATCACAAGTACTGCTTTATTTAAACTTAGCACATAAGCACTTTGAGGTAAACAATTATTCCTCCAGCACACTCAGACATCGGCGAATCCGCCATGTTGTTGCGTCATGATCGGAGCCGGCAGGCACACGTACGCTGGAGTGACGTCATAGAGCAATCTGATTGGCTACTGCTTACCGTCGCTTCACCACTTGACCGGAGTGGGCGTTACCTCGTATCAGACCGCGGCAGAATCATTTAAAAGTAGCGGTCTTACGTGCCAGCTTCAGTTTCGAGTTTCGTTTTTAGTGTAGCACTATGCAGGTGTAATACAGTGAGCCAAGAAGGCTACCTCTGCCCAGGAAGGGCATTACTTTTATTTTTAGCAGCTTTTGATCTTTAAGGAAAGTTTATTTTATCAATATTTCAATGAAGTTCAATGATCTTATACAGTATTTCAAGCAGTTATAAAGTAATCGATTACAAGGATGTGGATTCAAAATAATTGCTCATTTTTATAAATATCCCCCGGCATCCAATAATCAAAGTGTCAACCTCCTATTCAACTTATTTTGCAGATTGTGCTGCTGCCATGATCTCCTTTTTGTTTTTGAATGAAAATTAGTAAGATAAATGATTTCTTTAATTACATCAATTTACTTACCTAGTCATTTTATATCTGTTATTGTTTTTTTTTTTTTTTTTGTTAATTGTTAAATAAAAATTAATGTTTGTTATAAATTTAAAGGTCTGGTTATTTGAAGTCTTTAAAGCAATTTTTTCAGCATTACAAATTTGAAACTTATAGGTATCCGGGAAAGAACAGCAAACGCTACCACTGCAAGTTATTATGACTCTGCTAAATTAAAATAAAAATTATGGTGATAGAAATTTTTTTCACTTAAACCCTAATGGGTATCTCAGAAAACTTTTCAGTTCAACAGATACCCAATAATTATACCTTTCTCGAAATCAGAGAGCTTTTTTTTATTTTGAAGCCTTCATGAGTCCTTTGTTGTTGTTGTTGTTGCAATCAACGCTGATTTTTTAACCAGAGATAATAGGCCATGTTAGAGGTCAAAATTCAGAAAATTTGCAGGTGGCCAGTGGCCACTGACCTTGAAATTTTGAGTGGCCACTCACATGTTTTTGAATTAGATAACTTACAGTTGTTTAATAAACATGCGCAGCTTGCTTATATAAATAATAACGGAAGTCTTGAAACTTTCACGAGTGAAAGCAATAAAATAAGACCATACTCACATATCCAGCTCATAACTAATACTTTTATTATCATACTTATACTGCTGTTTACAACTCAAGACCATCCAGGCTGGTGAGGTACACAACAATATTCTACTCCAGCGAATTCGTGTGGATATTTATATAACTGAAAAGCACAGGCCCGCACATACGCGGAGAAGAAAAGCTAATGATGCTGCATGAACAGCCAGAAAAGTTTGCATACACCCGTCGTTTCGACGGAAAGCTGGTTTGCGTAAACGAACTCACCGCAAGAGGAGGGAAATTTACATTTAAATACCAACAGGAAGATTGCTTAAAATGTACATATAAATCTTCTGCCAATTAAATTTTTTTTAATTACTTGCCAGTATATACAGGGTGTCCCAAAAACACTGACCGAGGCTTTTGTTTCTTAAATACTGATCATAGACATGTCAATAAATCAGATATATAAGGGACAGAATTTAACATTTTAAGGACATTAAATCTAAATAAATTAAAAATTTTATGTGGACCCCATACAAAAATATTCCCAGTTAATAAAATGTACCCCTTACATTAATCAGGTGATGTACAAAATTTCAGCCTCTCATCCTTTTTTCCTGGCTACTACTTTGCTTTTGCCGAAAACATTTCTCCCCCCCCCCCTATTACTGCTCTTTAAAAGTCATTAAAGCCCAATAAAACAGCCCCATGTTTTGTAGGTCACTCTCAAGAATGGAAAAGGAACACAAGACAGCTTTCTTTTTTGGAATATTTGATGCAGTTTTACTTTTGAGTGAAAGCAGAATTGCACTGTTTTTTATCCATTCCCCCTCTTCCCTCCTTTGGGCAATGACTGACCTTTTTATACCATTTTGCATTCCCACTCAGTGTTGCCTCTAGACCAGGTATGGACAACTTTTGGAAAGTTGCGGGCATAATTTTAGGATGTTAGCGAAGCCGCGGGCCCTATAATTGGGATTCATATGGGATTCTGGATGGTTTGTATAATGGTTTTGATATGTTCCACGGGCCAGAGATCAAAAACCGGGGCTTGCCACATCCGACCGAGGGCAGGAGATTGTCCACATGTGCTCTAGACCGATTAAGCACTGCGCAGTACCCGGCAACCTTTTTTTTAACGCTTGGCAGTCCTTCCCCCCTACTCCCCTTTGTCTTGGTACATAGATACACTCATGTCCATAAATTAAGGATAATTCAGAATCACACAGAAATTGATCTCTAAAATAAAAATTTCACCTGTGGAATGATCACACACATCTTGAAGAAGAATATGCAAATTACAGGAAACCACCAGATGGCGTGGATGGTACCTCACAATGACGAGAGTGTAAGAGAGGGGTATATAAGGAATGGTGGCAAAGAAGTAAAATTGTTCACAAGCGCTGTGAAAGCCTTTCAGTGCAAAAACCGCATAGTTATGGCACAAAGGAGGCATTTGGATGATGTTTTACGTGGCAGAATTATCAGACGACTGGAATGTGGACGTACCCAGCTGGAAGTATCCGAGGAACTTGGAATCGCCCAGAGTGTCATCTCCAGGCTTTGGCAACAATTCCAAGATGATGGTAATGTGAGTAGACGTTACAGCACAGGTCGCCCCCAAGTTACAACGCCGAATGAGGACCGCTATTTGGCAGTTACTGCCAAAAGAAACAGACAGAGTACAGCATCAGACCTGTCTCATCAGCTCTCTTCAGCTACCGGTACGACAGTTTCAAGGCAGACCGTGTACAGACGCTTAGGGCACATTGGTCTATATGCTCGTAGGCCTGTCAGATGTGTTCCACTTACCGCAACTCACTGTCGCCTGCGATTAACCTGGAGTAGAGAGCATGCATTGTGGACACCGCAACAGTGGTCTTGTGTGATGTTTTCCGACGAGTCCAGGTTTAGTTTGGAGTCTGATTCTCGCCGGACAATCATCTGGAGAGCGCCAGGTACCCGTTACCACCAAGAGAACACCACTGAAAGACACCGTTACGGTGGTGCAGGATGGCTTGTTTGGGGAGGAATTATTCTTGGTTCCAGAACTGACCTGCATGTTCAGAGTGTAACGATGACAGGCCACATCTATCGGGATGTCATTCTGGAACAACATGTACGTTTGTTTCGGGGCACCATGGGTGCTGAATTTGTGTTTATGGATAACAACGCCCGTCCTCACCGTGTAAACATTGTAGACGAATGCCTTCAATCGGAGGATATCACCTGTATGCATTGGCCAGCATACTCACCGGACTTGAATCCAATAGAGCATGTGTGGGATATGCTTGGCCGACGAATTGCAGCCCGTCAACCCCCTCCCACCTGTCTACCGGAACTTCGGAGTGCATTGCTTGATGAGTGGTGTAATATTCCCCAAGATCAGATTGATCATTTGATACTCAGCATGCCTAGGCGTTGTCAGGCCTGTATTGCATCGTCCAGGAGACATACTCCGTATTAACCATCCTACTAACCATGTTATACTGTTTTTTGTAAATAGGTTCTTTTTTGAAATTTGGTCAAGGGAGTAAAACTTGCAATTTTTATTAATTATGTCAAACATATAGCATTTGTTTTGCTTCTTTCTCTTTCTTTGCCTGAACTTCATTATCCTTAGTTTATGGACATGAGTGTATATCACACAGTGTATAATTCTATGTCTTGGTATGTCTATGTTTTCACTCTAAAACTTGTCATTCCGTCCGCCTCTTCCATTACAGGAATCATCGCAGTTAAAATTGTTCATCGTTTTATGGCCCTTTTTCAAAACACTATCTATTAAAATGATACCGTAATACAATCAACTAATAATACAACCAAAATATACCAACTAATATACCAACCAAAAATACAATCAACTCAAACAACCCTTTAAACACAATATATAACTGCTCCTTCACAAAATTCCAACGAACACAATCAGACATTCCTCATAAACGCAACCCGATAAAATGCCCTTTCACAAATAGTTACTTTTTCGCTAATTCTGATACTTTTTAGATAGTCATCCTGTTTTTATTTCATGTTTTCTTTTGTTCGCATAACCCAAAAAGTGGCACCTCTGGGATGTTTGTTTTCTGCTAATGCAGCAATAGAAAACTGAGATATGGGGCCTTATTATACTGGAATAAATCTTGTAATATTTAATTTTTTTTGTATTGATAGATCACATGAAAAAATTTAATAAATGAATGCTCGCCACTTATCTGATTTTTGTTCTCCGGAAAAGAGCTCACATATTGCAGGTACAAGAAATTTTGCAAAAAACAAAACAAGTGCAGGTGTCTGCTTCAAACTGCAATTGTAGGTGTTCTTATAATCCCCGTTTCTAAGTTTCCAGAACAGATGAGCACTTTTGTTAATTGGTAAAGTGATACTAATATCCTCTATCAATGATCCAGCCCTCCCCCACCTCAGAAATGCCGAAATCGATCTTGGAGTTTTGTTGCCTCCACTCAAGAACATGTGTTTGAACATCTCCTGTTTCTATTTTACTTTCAATTCATGAAAACTTTGAAAGAGTCTGTGGAAAAGAAAAGAGGAGTGGGAATAAATTGTGGTGACTGGTACATAAATTTCCAGTCTCCACTTTCAAAAATACAGTCGCCACATGGCGAATAGCGACTGTTAATTTTGACCTTTAGGCCATGTTACGAGAAACCAGCTTCTTGTGGCTGCAAATAGCTACCACCAGAAAATCTGGGCAGGTGACTCCTGCAATTTGGTCCACAATTTTTCAATTGAATTGAAACATACAATAAGTTCTGTAAATTTGTGTATGAAAGGGTGACGTAAAAAAAAAAAAAAAAAAAAAAAGTGTTTCATTTGGATATATCCCTAAATCTGAAGGCTCTTGTCTTTTTTGAATAGGAAACAGGTTTTGGCTACTCGAAGTGAGGCAGAAAGAGACAATGTAACTGTACCTACAACTTTAGAGGAATACTGTATTAAACATAGAGCCAAACCAAAAGAACGAGAATCTGATATGACAGATTTTTATAATGATGATTACGGTGATGATATGGAAGATGAAGATGATGAGGAAGATATACATGATGATAATGAAGATTCTGGAAATGGAGAATTGTGATTGATAATTTTTATGGAAATTGAGGACAATAGTATGATGATATTTTGTATTTTAAAATTAAAAGTGCTTTTTTGTTTGAAAATATGTGGTTATGATGTTTACTTTTCAAATTAATTTCAATCATCATACTTTTCACAAAGATAAGTGCATTATTGTGACTTTCTTTTCAACTAATAATGTGTTACTGTTTAAATAAATGTGTTACTATTTAAATACAGCTGTAATAATTTTTTTATAAGTATCTATAGAAAAACCCATCGGTAAATAGATTCAGTATTTTTTAATGTGAAACTTACATTTAAATGAAATATTCCCTGATCTCGTGAAGATGGTCCATTAAATACTAAATTAATTGGAAACTTATTTAGAAAAATGTTTCAATCTTGTGCTTTAAGCTTTTGAAACAGGCGCTAACAAGTTTTACTAATTGCTCGCCCCCCCCCCCCCCAAAAAAAAAAAAAGGGAAGAAAGGTGGTGGGTTAATATCATGTCTAGAGCTTTATTTCCAATTCAATTACTCATGAAGTTGCCAAGCTGATAACTATGGAGATTCGTGTGAATTAAATCTTGGGATTTCCTTTAAATTTTCAGAAGTAGAATTATGTATCAGATGTGTGTGTGTGTGTGTGTGTGTGTGTGTTTTTTTTTTTTTTTTTCTTTCTTTCTAGTAAGTGTACTCACATTTTTAAATATATTGTAGATTTAGAAAGAATTAAAATCATTAGTTCAAAAGTAAGTTAATATTTAATGACTTTTAATACCTTCTGTATAGCTTTAAAGAAATTTTAATATTTTTCAGGCAATAAGCACAATCAGTGCAGTGTAACTATCTTTTTTTTTTTTTTTTTTTAATCTTTTTCCCTTGGAGGGGCGGGGGAGCAGCACACATTCAATTTAAAAGTAAAAGAGATCATTTTTCTTAAATTTCAAGAAAAAATTATTCAATTTTTTAAAAATTAACGTATTTAGAGAGGACACATGTCCTCCTACCCCCAACATTATGTCTGTGAGCACAATTAGTATTTGTCATGATATCCTCAATTATTTATTTGAAGGCAATAGAGCACTTATGCTATAGTTAACAAGCATTTTGTATAAAAGCTGCATTGCTCATAAGTTGACAGAGGTACATATTGAAGTGGGGTATTTAAGTACTTCCTCATGAATTAAAATATTCTCATATTTTGTGAATTTCTGAATGCTAGTCAACTCACATTCACCACCATGGCAGATGCTGCTCATGCTCTTTTTCCAACAGATCAAAATACCTTGAAAACATTTCAAAACTTTAGTTCTGTTTGTATCCAACTAATATGCTGTATTATAAATGTTATTTCATTTGGCTGTTAATTTTCAAATTATTTTATATGTTCAAGATAACAGGATTTTTTTTTTGTTGTTGTTCTTGCATAGTGCAATAAAATACTTATCTGCTGATCATGTAAAAACAGAACAAATCCTTAAATTATTATTATTTAAGAATGCTAAAATATTTTTCTTTATATGTATATATTAGAGATGAGACGGGCTCAGCCCAAGCCCGGGCCCGGTCTCTGTAATTCACAATTGTGTTCGCGCTCATGAAAAATTTCTCCTTTATTGAACATACTGCTTGAAACAGATTTTAAAAAGTGATTCGTGAGGAAAATAAATTAATTAATTAATAAAAATAGCAGCACGGGTGCCTAGAAGGTGCGCGAAGCTCTTTGGGTATTTTAGAACGGCAGTTTATATTCCTTAGTTAGTCATGAGATCCGACATTTTTTGATTAAGAATAGGTACAAAGAATTAGGAAGTGCATTGGGAGTTTGCAACTATATTTGTCTTTATTTTGCATAAACGGCAAAATTTATTGTATTCTATCAATGAAGTAATTGAATTTTTTTTTAATCTTCAGCTGAAATTTCGGGCTCGGGCGGACTCGGGCTCCGACTTAAATAATATTGCTCGGGCTCGGGCAGGCTCAGGCTTAAAAAAATGAGCCCGAACTCATCTCTAGTATATATGTGCGTGTCTGTGTCTACACATGCTTGTTACAGTTTTACTTAAAAAGTATCACACTGAAAATCCTGTTCATTTATTATAGTTAAATTTTGAGGTAAGTCTAAACCTCATCCTTTTCTTTTTATTCTGGTGTTTCACGTGTCATTTTTAAAACTAAAGCAGTATATAAGATTGAGTTATATACTATATATATATATATATATATATATATACAGCAGACCCCTTCCACCCTATAACACGGTATATACATTCCGTGTTATAGGGATCTGTGTTGCACAGGTCCTGAGCTATGCTGCACCTGGAGTATAAACCATGCTGTTCAACAGCTGCACACCTTATTTGAGCATTTCACTTAAATACTACTTACTTGATACTATGTATGCACCAGAGATAACTGATATGCACTTCCTCTAAAGTAAATTGGGTTTAAATTTGCAGATTTATTTTCATAAAACATTTTATTTCTGAAGTTGAAATAGAATAATATAAATCCCACAAAAGTTCTTTCAAATACATTTAATGTACACCACAATTATAAAAAGCAGACGATATATGAGTCTCTTTTAACGCATTTTAGGGAAACCGATAACAATTTTTTTTCACAGTGGGGGTCTACTGCATATGTATATATATATAATAAAAACAAAAAAAGCGTAATTGATTATTTAAAGAATAACAATGGCAAATTACTGCGGTAGTAGTTCATAAAACACTTTGTATAAAAACATCATAACTCATAGGTTGACAGGTATATGTTTAAGTGGAATAAGTACTTCCTCATGATTAAGACATGTTCTCGTACTTTGTGTGTCTGTGAAATAAAGTATCATTGTGGTTATGTGGCTAAAGAAACATTTTGTGTACTGAAAACTTGGTAAGATGCTCATTTTCATGTCTTATTTATTTTAATTATTTTTCTTGTTTTTGTGATGTACATTTTCCTAAGTGACTGTCTGGTATTTTTAAATAGAGCAGTATTTAATGGGAAAATGGTTTTAAAATAAAGTTGTTTTAATTGGAGCATTTTCCTAAAATGTATTTTGTTTCATTAATGAGTGTTGCAATTTATTTTTTAGAAAAATTGTAAAGTTGTTTTATTTGATTTTTTCTCTTTATAACATATTTCAAACTGTATTTTGAATAATATTAAACAGTGTAATGTTTTTTAGAAAATAAAACTTCAAGTATTTTCCTTTAAAGTTGTTTGTAATTCATTATGATAAATTTTACATTGCTAAATGTGTATTTAAGTAAAATATTCATATCATTATTTTTTATATGAAATGTTATCTTTTTAACACTTAAAGTTTTATAGGAAATCATTTTAATGTGCACAAAAATTAGAAATGAGTATAGCCGTATTTTTAAAGACTTTTGGTTAATTTGCCACCATGGCACTTTTCAAAGCCGGTGTTTGTTGAGGCAGCTCAATGAAATAGCCCTGTCTCATCAACATTAAAAATATCTTTTATTTCATACTTTTCACTTTTCTCTGTCATTTATACTATCATCAGATACGGCTGATGATTTACCGTGAGCTTGCCTTTTTTCAAATTTGGATAACCATCCATTACTTACATCAAACTTTTCATACCCTAAAAAAAATTGCATATTTCCTTGCCTTTTCTTGCAAAATTATTCTGCTCACAGGAATATTCTTTCCTCTGGCTCCTTAAGCCCACAGTACCACGCTTCTTCAATGTCAACATATTTTGCTGCTTGCATGTTTTTTGAAAGAAGTTGACACTATGCATTTCCATAATTTTCTCTTTTCTTTTTAGAATCGTGGTTAGGGTTGACTGCAGTATTTTGAATTCCTTCACAACTCTAGATTTCTTAATTTGGCTTTCAACATGTTTTATAATTTTCACTCTATCCTCTATGAATAAAGCTTTGTGTTTAGTTGCCATTTAATCCTTATTTTGAATTGGAGGAACAAGCAAATGTAACCTCTGTAGAATCACTGGAAAGTGACTGGCACTGATTTAAAAAATGTAAAGGATAGGTCGGAAGTTTCCTGGTTAGTGTTTGCTCCTCCTCCACTGCACCCCTATGGTACTACAGATTTTTAATTCTAAATTTATAGCAGGTACATACATGCCACCTATGTTTCAAATTACCCAGACCTGAACATATTCACTATGTGTTTCCCCTTATCAGCAGCAACATCTGGTACTGTCAACAAAATGAATGATGCTTTGAAAGATTTCAACATGGAAAATGAAATATATTGATCTACTTGATTCGTGGAATAAATAATTTTATTTTCTATTTTGAACATTATACTTGCCATAGGAAAAACATGTTCGTTGCTACTCAATGCTAAATTCAACAATTAAAGGAAAAAAGGTAATGTTCAGCATTCTAGGACACATTATTTTGTGTTAAATAGAAAATATGCCAATTAGAAAATAAAAGTGTAAAGCTATCAAACAAATAGAAAATTACTTACACAGATGTTTAAAAACAATCGAATTTTAATTTAGGATTGGGACCCATAAATGTGCCAATCTCAATCTATGTTTGCAAAAATATCTCGCTTGTGATATAATTTTACTGTCAAAGCTTTTCAACATTTAGCTATTCAAATTTAAATGCATAATGTAAAAATGGCATCAATTGCACTTGAAATTAAAAAGCAATTTGCTCAAAATAGGACCTTTGAAATATCAATATATTAATCCTTGTGATCATTCCCAGCAGAAAGATGGTCTTCTGAAAATATGTGGAATCCCTTCTGCGAGTCTGTTTACAGAAACTTTTTGCATTCGAAACATAAGTTAAACTGGGTAATCTTGAAAAGCTGTTTCAAACAAACTGGAGTTCCAATTTTCTTTTCAAAGAATTATAACCATGTCATCAAAATGATGTCCATCTCACTTATGATACCTAAGTTTGTTACTCAATTAGTGAACATCTTCACTCCTGAATATTAAAAAAGCTGAAATTAGCAAAAAATAAGGGAATTGATGGATTGTCATATTTTTAAAGCAGAGCAAAATTTCCCCTGTATTTTTTCACATAATTCTAAAATTTCAAGCTAATTGATCTAACAATGTAGATTTCTATGTGATTCAAGCAAACAAATAAGGTTGTCATTTTTATTTATGAGGTTACATATTTACTTTTTTGTCAGCAAAGACAATTTCTTACTTCTGTACAAAGTAGATAGTACAGTATTTAATTCAGGACCTAGAGATAGCACATAACAATGCCATGTTACTGAAGGGTAATGGAATCCTCTTGTGCTAGGTACCTGCATCTCTATTATGTGATTATATCTGTGCCTCTACTTCACAAAATATTAAGGCCAGTCCCTGAATTCTAAAAACAATTCAAGAATAAGCTGCTAAAAGCAACAGTTATGGGATGTCTAAATTTCAAATTAGAGCTACCTTTCAATCAAAAGAGTAAGCATTTTTGTTTTAATCAACTCTGCTTCTGCACAAGACAGGAGCAAAAGTCAAATGATTTTGGAAAAGAGGAAAGATCTGATTATAGAGTGAAGTAGGGGAAATTGTGCATTTTTTTAAATTTCAAGCTATAAGATCCTAAAATCCTCAATCTAGAAAAATTAAGTTTTTTAAAACTAGTGGCCAAATTTGGCCCCTGAACTTTTATTTTGATAGCCAAAAACTGTGCAGCTGGTGGCCTTTTTTGCACCAATTTTGCCTTTTTACAAACACTGATCCTGACTATGTACAAGCAGTGCACCAGATCTAGGAGTTAATATAGGATGCTTGCCCAAGGTGCAATTACTGTAGCAGTGGCAGAAAATTCAAGAGTAAGAGTAAGGTGAAATGGGTGAAGACGGCAGTCATATGTTTTTGATCCCTCTCAAAAAAATTAGATCCAGAACTTATACCTTACAAATACCTTAAAATTTATTAGAAGTATAGAGTCAATCCATGTCAAAATATTTTTGGACCTTGACATCTCAGATTTCAATAATTTTTAGCAGTGGCGGCTCGTGGGATACAGCAAGTACAGCCGGGCTGTACTTGAAATCATCAGCACATACTTTAAAATAATTTATTCTATCAATTTTCCTAAATTCAGATTAGAATTATGGAATTCCTATGGTAAATTAAAAAAATCTCCAAAAAACCAAACAAACAAAACTGTATTGTGGCCAGATCGCTCATTCAGAAAAAAAGCACTTTAATCTTCCCGCAATTCAATTGGGAAAATCTTTGGTTCAGCCCAGAGTGCTGATAAGAAAATTGGCAGCACTGTTGCCATGACAACGGTTATGTAAGCATTTCCTCCGGCATAGGCTATAATGGTGGTATGCAGCTAAGACTCAGCTCATTCAAGATTTTGAAAGGTCGGCAGCACCTGCGAATTCGACTCTCTGATTGGCTCGAGAAGTGAGGGAGGGAGTAAGGAGAATATTTGTTCGGCAAACTCTCGACTTTATATTGCTGAATTTATCAAGAAGGTAAACCTGAATAGACGCTTATAAATGGACAATTACCCATCAAAGCAGTATTGTTTTTAAGTAAGCAAGAAGTGGCATTTAGAGGACATGGCGAGCGAAAAAAATCTTTAAACATAGGAAATTTTAAAGAGCTTTTAAAATTATTGATATCTGAATTAAAACAACGCCTTTTTATGAGGGCATCACTGACCGATTCGCAAGTTTAAAAGAAAGGAGGATTGATTTGACTTATAAAAAATAAGTACGTTTTCTTTTCTTTTTTTTTTTTCTTTTCTTCTCAAGTTATTGTTACAAAAGAAAATTCTAAGGAAAGTTCGAATCAGACACGGATTAATGCAATTTTGAGGATAAGAGCGGCTGGTTGAAATTTATGTCCATTTTATGGAAAAGTAAAATAGGATCTCTTACATTTTTTATGTAATTTCTTTTTTTTTCCTCGGTGAGGGCTTAAACCGCCAGCTTTCGAATTCAATAACAAAGATTTTCCATTCCTGTCCGGGGGAGGCTCATATGCTTCCGGCTGCACTAACAGTTTTGACCACGGGCCGCCACTAATTTTTTGTCTATAACCTGTACCTGTAAAGCTGCGGTTCCCAATTGTTGGAGGAAACACATTATTTGCAGATGGAGCGTGAGATAATTCATGTTTTAATAAAATATCTTATTAACTTCAAACTAATGTAAAAATTTCACGAGGAGATATATCCCGATATTCCTTACCCTGGTTATGCCCCTGTCTGATTACATATGTATATATTATCTGACAAATTTAGTTTCAAAAAATTATTTTAAAAAAAAATTTCCAATGCAGTGCTATTCTAAACTTTTAAAATTCTGTATTTAAACATGGATCTTTATGTTCATTCATTACTGTATGTGAGGGACTGTATTCATTTGTTCATTACTGTGAGTGGGAAATGGTAATGGTTTAAAACTGTTTCAGGGGGTGTTTATAGGTGTCTAAAATAACTGTGTATGTTTTTCTGGCCAGGTCGGTGATTGCCTAGGGCCTCTGGCATAAGGAGGCCCCAGCGAGATAATGGATATACTACTTTATAATTAAAGTAATTTGAAATATATCGGAGCAATACCAGAAAATATCGAAGACACCTCTGTTACACTCCTGGTATTCAAAGAAATCCCCTGGCAGTGCACTTGCACTTAAGTGTGAGAGATCGGCCCAAGTCACCATCAGCAGGCTCGGGAGTGGTCATATCAAAACTCTTTAAATATGTCAATGGTGAAAAAACTTTTCTGAATTGCACTAAATGCACTTCAGCTCAGGCCTCCCTTGCCTATCTTTTATCTGACAACCACTCCTCTTCTGGTTTAAGGCTTTTTGAAGATTTGCGACCTCTTAGACTTGGTCTAGCCTTCGACTAGACCGAGTGGAAAGAGCAACAAGAACAACAAAATATACCAAAGTAGTTTGATTATTTATTTCCCTGTAATCTTACAAATTTACAGAATGGCATAGCAGAGGACCCAACAGACCTTGTGGTCTCCTGAAGAATCTGGGGCCACAATAGCTTTGAAATAGTTTTTATAGTTTTTAGGCACGTGAGCCTAATATTCTATTCCTTCTAAATTCAACAGTAAGGGGCCCCTTTTCAATCTCTAGCCAAGGGCCCCCAAGTTTCTCAGAAAGTTGTATACATATACTATCCCACAATGCAAAATTTTCATTTATGTGAGGGTTCATGCAACAAGCCCCTCACGTAAGTTAACAGTCTGTATATACAGGGTGTCCAGCCTTAATGTGACCCAATAGCTAATTCCAGAACCGTTCGGTTTAGATATGCACTTCCAATTTGAAAAATGTTTTAAAAAAGGTAAAGAATGTTTTTACGTGCTTTTCAAACCAAAAAACCCATTTAGAAAAAAATTACAAAAATTAAATTTTTATACGGTCCCCAGGTCCTATCACTTATATTTAGGAAAAGATGCAGTGCACAAAAACAAAGTAAACACAAAAAGTTTCATTTTATTACGATAAAAACTGTTCGAGTTATGGAACTTTGAAAATCATTCATTTCATCCATTT
The DNA here is from genome assembly GCA_038373885.1 of Cheiracanthium punctorium. Lineage (NCBI taxonomy): Eukaryota > Metazoa > Arthropoda > Arachnida > Araneae > Cheiracanthiidae > Cheiracanthium > Cheiracanthium punctorium. Next base: position 171,933 of record JAWZYV010014301.1, read on the forward strand.
TCTTGGCCAATTTCAAGAAGCTAGTAAGGGACCATCTCCAAAGTGAAATTAATTGGAACAAAGTGAAATTAAGTACAGGAAACTTTCGCTCTTGCACGTCACTCTTGTGTAAATCGTTTTTAAATTTAAAAGTACATACATTACGTTAATATTACAATAATTGAGTACTTAAGAAATAAAATTTATTCTGTGTACGTGTAAAACATAGATAAAATAAAATATTTTGGACGAAGAAAACTTTTCAAAAGCAGTTCCAAAAAAATAGACTTATTTGTCTGCGGCTTCAGACTGATTTGCTGCGGTACTGATCATGGCGAACGTTAAAAATCTGTTGTGTAGTCGCTTGCAATTGCATACAGTCGTATTCTAATATTACGAATTCTAGTACGGGAGAACGAGATGTATACAAATGAAGAACACTGCGAAATGGTACTGTTGTATGGGCAGTGTAATAGAAATAAGAGAGAGGCGGCAAGACTTTATGCCATTAGCGAGTCAGAGCGAAAGTTTTCTGGCAGAGTTCCAATTAATTTCACTTTGGAGACGGTCCCTTACTAGCTTCTTGAAAATGGCCTAGAAAATGGATGAAATGTATGATTTTCAAAGTTCTATAACTCGGTCAGTTTTTATCGTAATAAAATGAAACTTTTTGTGTTTACTTTGTTTTTGTGTACTGCATCTTTTCCTAAATATAAATGATAGGACCTGGGGACCGTATAAAAATTTAATTTTATAATTTTTTTATAAATGGGTTGTTTGGTTCGAAAAGCACGTAAAAACATTCTATACCTCTTTTAAAACATTTTTCAAATTGGAAGTGCATATCTAAACCGAACGGTTCGGGAATTAGCTATTGGGTCACATTAAGGCTGGACACCCTGTATATATATATATATATTTTACTACATAAAGTGTTTGTTTTGCAAAAATAAAAACTAAATTTAAATTGAATAAGTAATTAATTTGTTTTACCAAAGAGAATTCTCGTTTGAAAAAACCCAAGTGAGCAAAATTGTGGGTTTAAAAAAAAAAGAAAAAGAAAAAAAAAAAAAAAAAAAAAAACATTAGGGCCAACCCTGCATTAACTGTAGCGGTCCGTTGCATTAAATCTAACACAGAAATTTCTTCTTCTTGCAGTAAAATATCATCAGTGTAATACAACAATATAAATTTTAAAGTATTTTCTGAAATATTTTAATATTAATGCAAGAAAACTTATCACTAATAATATTTGTATTATACAGGTATCACATAATATGAATTATATACACGTTTAACATGAAAAATTGGTTAACAAGAAATTCTTTTAACGTGAAAAATATCCCCCCAGTTTCCTATTAAATTATTTTCACTGTATGTCCCAAAAAGGTGGCAACAGGCTTTACTTTTTTAGAAATAAGTGGACAGTGTAAATTGAAAAAATGTTCAAAATAAAGCTGGAAATAAGACTCCGTTAAGAAAAAATATCTCTCGTTCATATACAAAAAGCCACGCTTTTTTAATTTGTATACGACCCCAGTACAAAAACACTGCCAATTAGTAAAATGTGCCTCATACACTACTGTATTTTACTGTCTATTATTTGCAGTAGCATATAATCCACATGCACGTTTTTCAGTGATGAAAAAAAATTGTTTACAGATAGTATGCAGCTCCGTATAATCCGCAGTCAAAACAGAAACATCTGATATCGTTTCACGTATTACTCATCCTAATAAACGTATGAGGCTGTTGCTAGTTTCTGCACTGCCCACTGTGCATACACATTAAATATTTCTGGAAATAACTTCAATTATTTCTATCCATATTTTTCAAAAACATTTTATAGTTACATTTTCACACACAATCAACAGCGAAAGCAAAGACTGCTGAACAGTCCTGTCCTTTTTTCTGTTAGGAATAAAAATATTAATTTTGCATTAAATAGCTTATTTTCTAAACCTCAACCCCCCCAGGGGGAAAAAAAAACTCAGGGGCAGAGCTGGGCCCAGTGCCGCCATTAGCCCATGCCTGCCCTGTGTATGTACATCGTAAATATTATAGAGACATACATCATAAAAGAAAAAATATGTAATAAAAAATCACTAACGAATATTATTCTCTTGAGAAGGAAAATTATTTTTATTGGTTTTAACAAGATGCTCCAGCTCTGTTTTTCTTATTGGCTCTGATGCATTCAACCAGAGCCCGATCATGCTTGAAGGGGGACCCGGGGCAAGAGGTTACTTCGGGCCCCCCCCCCCATACACTCACAAATATTTTTACTAATTTTTGGCTTGTGTTCTCACAACATAAAAATAAATCGTATCGAAGAATTTTATATATATATATATATATGTATGTATGTATTTATATTTACACTTGCTTTCAACAACATTATATATTTAAAAATTCTTTTGGTACTTTTCCGTTATAGAGGCACCAGGAAAAAGCATTGCCAAAATGTAATGGAAAACGCTGGGGATATTACATAAGATAACACAAAATATACATTATGGTTAGCATAGTTTGTAACCTTTACTTCCAAGTAAAGAGCCATTGTTTTATTTTAATATTATTAACCCATTTTTATGATTTATGCTAAGTCAACAATAGCAATTATCTGACATGCCAGAAAATTTGATCCCCCCCCCCTCTTATTTTATAACATAAAGCATAGGGCACTGATACTTGGAAAAATTAGCATTTCAGTTACTAACTTTAATTTTGGCACTTTGATAAAATCGTATTTGCCGTCCTGAGCATAGTGTTTGTAAACAACTGTGTAAAACACTGACAGACATTTCACTATACAAATATTTTATTATTATTGATCTTCTCGGAAAACATATTTCACGAGGAAATTAAAATCTTAGACATTGCTTTCAATTATGCCTTCTAAAGAACAGAAAATATCCTTTATAAAGACAAAAAATGTGTAAGGGATAATCTGTAATTAGCATAGAAATGGAAATAAATTTTTAAAAACAACTTTAACACATCTTATTTATTAATCCATAAATCTTAAAAACCATTATGATGAGACCTAGTGATGGATAATTAAGCTTAATATAGCACAAAGAACTGTCATAATATCTAACATCAACAAAGAATATAGCCTGTTGCAAAACAATTGAAAATTTCAAATGAAAGCTGTAAATTGGGTTAAAGCATTTTTTATATATCAAAAACAAAATATACTGTCCTCCTGCATCAATTTGAAAATTTTCAGGATTACATAAAAAAAAGTACTTCTACAATAAATTTTCACTCAGATAATTAGTTTTAAAAATTCTGTTTACATTAAATGCATACAAAAAACACTAATTTCACATATATCATACATTGACTGAATTCAAGTAATATTAGAAAATTTGTTCTACAATTATTGAGTTTTTTTAAAAATGCCTAAAATAAAATAATCAATTTTTTTTAAAAAATCTTGTTTACCTTTATATATTCTCTTTATCGATTATCATAATACCAAACATCAACAAAGAGTATAACCTGTCCCAAAACAATTGAAAATTTGAAAGAAAATATTTAAAGTACCAGTAAATTTGGTTAAAGCATGAAATGCAGAAACAAAATATTCTTTCCTCCTGGATTAAACTGAAATTTTACTGGATTACAAAAAAAAAGTACTTTTACGATGAATTTTCACTCAGAAAATTAGTTTTTAAAAGTTCTGTTTAGATTAAATGCATACAAACATTAGTTTCACAAGTATCATACATTGATTGAATTTAAGTCCCACTATTAGATCAAACAATT